>CALYDF020007117.1:0-12719 GCA_944474145.2 Dicrocoelium dendriticum | reverse complement strand
AGTTCCACAGAGAGAAATGGTGACATGGATAGGACGCAGCAGACCACGTCGCCGACTGTATGCCTACAGCAGCTGTACACCTCAAGCTAGACCCAAAATTTCCTGAAGAAGCGTATTCTTATGCTTTCACAATTCGTGAGGCGTTTGAACCTGCTCACTTGCTCCCGGTCCGTTTAGCTCGCTGGAGTCAGCAAGCCGAAATTACCACGAGGGTTGAACAGATTACCTGTCATTTCCTTCACTAAATTTGCAACGCATGTGCGCAAATTTGATTGGATCCATCACTCAAGTGCGTATTTTGGATGCGTGTTTGCGCTTCATGAGCTCTATCTAATAGAAGGGTAGCCCATCCATGCAAAAAATGTGGCTGTCCAAAAATGTTATTCGTTACCATGCCAATTCTACTAAATTAGAGAAAGCAATGCGAATTATTTTGAATGCAAACACATGCATTATATGTTGGAAGTTGGATAGAGTAACGCACATAATTGTATCAACTTTTCCATTATTACCTCTGTATTATCAAGCAATAGTGCACTTCTGAAAGTACAGGATAATGTCTCCGAATGTAGCTGTTTTGCTGTTTCTGTTTGCGTTAATACAGGAGTGTCAGTGTATAAGAAGCTATTGTAAGATCGGCTGCGAACGAGCTGGCATGCATCTGCCCAAGCTTCGGTTAACTTTGTGTTTCAACTTTGTTATATTCTTGGTCATCATGTGTGGCTGCAGGCTATAGGTATAAGAAAGTTCTATACTTCTGTTTGCATTCGGATCAACATTTTCCCTCGTTTAGCTAAATGTGTTAACACTGAACCTATTCTTCATCTGGCTCCATTGTGTGCGACCATTGTGAGCATGGGGTGCAGGAAAACGGCAAGAGTTTGAATCTTTACTCCATTGTCCCTCACACGGGAAAGATATTCGCCAGATATTCGCGAGATCAAGACACCATACTAGGAGTAAACACGATTATGCAATGATAACTCGAATATAGTTATCACGATGCTGCATCCAACTTCGTTTAATACACAAGTAAAATGACATTCTTCGTGAAGTTGAGCCCACAGTATCGTTGGAATATTTTCAGTGTTTATCATTAGCAACTCATATCGGCCATCTTTGTAATCAACGGCGCAAAATTAACTATCATTTGTTGAATTATGCATACATTAATCAGAGTTATACTTCATAACTTTTTCCAAGTGCGACTGTAGAACCGATACATAATTACATATCCGATTTCTGCGCGAATTTGTAATTTGATGATTTATCCGGCTTGGTCTCACATGCCATTTTACGTTGCAAACCGATGAGAATGCAGGGATAACTTTTTGTTGACTTCCCATATGATTTGTATTTGTCTGTACTCCTTGTGAAATCTGAACCGTAATGCGCCTAAATACACACATGTTTTCCTTATGAGTATATGCACACATCAATGTAAAGACTCTTTACCGCCTCAAGTCAAATAATACGGTGCTCTAAATGTTTCCTATGCTAGTAGTTTGCTGCTACATTCTCGAGTTTCAGCCCATGATAACATATACCATATAGTTATTATTATGCGACTGCGTGATCTGACATTATGTCATGCAGATTGGGTATTGTGAAACTAGATTATTAAAACCTCAGAAATTGCATACTGGAAATAAAGGCTAAATGGAGTAGATGTAAATCGCTGAGATGAAAAGGCGACTTCTTTTCACTATATACAAATCATCAGTACCTACATAAGTGCAATATGATCCACAACAATTCGAACTCTGATACCCATGTATTTTTAGTTGGACGCTTACATAAATGAGTGCTGTTTAGAAAAAAGCAACGATTTGCTGAGTGCATAGGAATTCACTTTGACTTCCTAAAGTACAATTTATGGCTCGTAAGAGATAAATTTGCTGCACAAAACAAGATACAATTTCAACTACGTTCCCAATACCATAAGTGTATAAATTTAATGATAGCATTCGTTGCTACTGGATGCACCCTTGCATCCCTGTGATTTCTTAAAGCTACTAACGTACGCAATTGAACCATACTGGAATCCGATTACCGCTGTTTTCTACGAGAAAAGATGCGCTTCCCGGTTTTTCAGCATGTCACGCAGTAGAGAGGATGCACCGACTAAACAACCGTCACGGGTTGATCAGTCAGGTAACAATGGAGGCGTGAATTGCAAAGCAGCAAAGCGAACGAGTTTAATCATATGAATTCTATGTGTTATCAGAAAAAAATAACATAAAACTATCTAGTTGCCCCATATTAACTCCAAGGAGCAACAGTTGAAATTTTGGTTTTAAATGTACCCTCCAAATTTGACAAGCACAAATTGTGTTCCTAACTAACTCAACTACATCCTAGCAATTTGTGAGCAAATGATACCATGTTACCAACCTCACCAAGGATAGCACCAACGTCTGCGTTAGGCAATTACGGAAATCTTTCTCTACACAATAAATAAATGCCTCCATGAATCGGTACTCCATAGTAGCTGCATTTCATTTAATAAAGTAAAAGACAGGCTAAATAATGTTTGCAGGTTTTAAACATTCCTATAACGTGATATCTTAATATACGTCTTCACGTTACAAAATGCAATGAAAGGCAGATTGTTTCCCTAAAATTTAGGAGTCATTCACTACAGAGTCCTATATTTTCTTGGCATATGTGAAATACCCTAACAAATTTCAGGGGTAGTTTGCTGCATTACCGTCAAGTTCAGCATGCTTCGACACGTCTGAAATAGCACCAGATAGCTGGTTCCACCATCTGAGTCTCGTCAGTGGTGCACTTTCGACGGACCGCAGCTTGGTTCCTACCCCAGTATTTCCGAAATCCAACAGTTTGTGCTACTAAGCCATGGGTGTTGGACCCGGACCTGTATGCTTGACAGTTGAGTACTATTTAGCTCGTCACATCTGCCACACCAGATATCAAGAAGCCAACTGACTACGTTAGGACTGCGACGAACCATCACTGAAATTATAAAATATCCCCAAATATCTAGCAAGCTAAAATCTGTCCGTAAATTTTTAAGTGCTGTTTCGTGCACATAAGCTATTGGCCAACCGCTCTTAACTGCATAGTTCGTTACTTGAATATCGGTGTGGATGAGCCGTGCGATATCGTAGGTAACTGTCAGTCTTTCAGGTCCCCTGCGGTTACCCATGGCTTAGTGTAAATGCTATCGGCATCCGAAAGTCATAAGTCGGAACACCGCATGGGTCCGAGGAATACGAACCTTTGAAGCGACACAGAAGGAGGACTAAATAACACTTACAAAAATAACTGCTCACCTGCCTCCCTCCCTAAATTTGAGGTGAGGAAAGGCACATCATTATTTATGTGCTCAGATTAGCGAGTCATTTAAATTAAAAATATCACCTTCTGTGTTCACAGTTTTATTTTCTAATCTTCCCTCCGGTTATTCTACAGGACTTTTCAAGTAATCACATTTTATCAATTGTAACTCCTTGTTAATTGATCACGTCGGAACACAAATGTTTCGATGCTGTCACTAGATACCTGAATTTGAATTCAATTTTGCTATTAAATTATGTTAGGCGTTAACATAAGCTGCTTCGCGTCCATCCTAGGTACAGGGTATCAGTCGTTCTTATGATCTAGAGATTGCTTAGCTTATGTGTTAATTTCGTGGATTATTGTATAGAACGCCCACATGCCAGCAATGTTTGGGATATGAAAGCATGGTCCAAGGATACAATGTTCTGTGTCAGCTGTTAGGTTATCTACTTAGCCTGAGTGTGGGTTCCAAATTCGCATACGTGAGCGAAGTGACCAATTGCATGAAGACATAACGAGAAACCCCATACAATATCGCCCACTGGATTGCACCCAAGAGAACACATTGCCAACGTTACCTATTTTACCTCGATTAACATGCCTCCTTATATTCTTGTCTCCTCTTCAACTAACGAAAACTGATTCGACGTTTATTTCCATTCGGGCTGCACAGGAACAAGAAACCGTACGCATGGCCATTTATAATTTGCCCAAGTGGACCGCTTGCCAATGCAACTACATAATTTACAGGCAACAACCATAAACTGCGGTTTCAGGTCATTCCAGTTCAATTGATCAGCTCTGATCCTCGCACCAAATTGTGGTGGTTCCAGTTGCCACGACTCATATCACAAGAATAAAAGTAAATCACAACGGCAAGATAACAAGGCTAAAATCAACTAGAATGCAAAGGGTGGCAAGAAGGAAGTGGGTTAAACTAATCAAAACAGAAAAAAATTAAGAAGCAGCTTCATGCAAACGAATGAAGCAACTCAACTGACTGCGTAACTGCAGCATGTCGGATACGGTCTCCAACCATTGGTGCGTACAATGCCCTGGCCCCATCCAGGAAGACGGCACGATCCAGCCCGACCAAGTCTCTCAATTTACTTCCTCATCTCACTATACCTCATCATGGACTAGACACCTCACGCTTTCACCTAACTTGGTGCAGCCACAGCGTATAAAACACGCCGAGGAACATGCCCGGAGGACATGGCCTAACAAACATAAGCGAATAAGATTAATCAAACACTCGAGTGAGGAAGCAAATTGCTTCTTGCTAAAACCAACTGGAGGATCTTAGCATTGCTCACTCGGTGTTCCTCCCAGTCGTGAGCAATAATGCACAAGCACCGGTGGTCAACTACGGCCAAGCGTTTAATGGCGTTGCCGTGAACTGACCAGGTCTCTGATTGGTACAGTAACACCGGTATTACAGCAACGTTATACACCCTACCTTTCAATGATAGGCTGATATACTGCCGTCTCCATAGATGCTTGAGTCTATGGAAAGCTACGTAAGCCTTGCTGCTGCGCGAAAAATTCGTGACGTGACTAACAGAGGTTACACATCTGACAAGTTAAGTGAACCGATCCACCAACTCCAGTGGCTGTTCCGTGATAACTAGAGCTGAAGTTGTGTTGCTGCAGTTATGCAGTATTAGTTTGCACATTAAATATGCAAAGCTAACGCCAAAACGTGTGGCGATACGTGTCAGTCTATCCCACAGCTTTGGCAAAGCCACTGTGTCGGACAAAATAAAGTTATGGCACCCGCATACTCCAAGTTTGACATTCGATAACCCGACAGAACTTCTACTCCGGTATAGCCTGAATGATTCCAGTCATTCATCCTAATTTTGCTAACAAATTTGATGAAGGGAAATATAAGACAAACCTGCCGAACCCTACTTGTCATAGAAATCAGGGGAAATTTCCCTTGGACACTTACACATCCTCGGGAAACACGGTAGACAGACATAAGGACGCAAAAGAATTTAGCTGGCACACCCTTCATGGATAGGCAGTGCCACAATCTGACTCGGTCAACGGAGTCGAAAGTTGCTTTCAAATCAAGTTAAATGACCATAATCGGTCGTCAATGGGGTGTCTTTGCTCTAACAGTAAGAGAAACGTAATTATGTAGTCGATACAACCAAGACCAGAGCAGAGGCTAGCCTGGTTTTCAATAAACTGTTTTTTAAGGGTATTAGTAATTCTTCGAAGAAGAACACACGTAAAGAGCTTGCATACAATAGAAACAAGGCTGATGCCTCGATGATTTTCACATTTCCTGATTTTGCTGTTGGCATCAATAAATGGAGGTCTATGGGATATCAGGAAGCTTATGTTATGCTGCAGTGAGACTTAGACTCTGACTTTGAATGTTCAAAGCTAATCTAAGTCTATTTAACGCAGATAGGTGCGAAACTGTATAGGTACGCCATAAACCCACTAACGAATGCTGGAAACCAATTTACAGGAGCGCGATCCGCGGTTGGTGATGCAAGACGACCTCGGCTGTGGTGTACAGTCATCCTAGGTATATTAAAACGACAACCAACATGTTGGAACCTTACAGAGGGCTTTCGGGAATTTCGACACTTCCATATTTTTACAAATGCTCAAAGTGTATTTGAGGCCCAAGTAAAGTACGCGATTCAGTCTTGGAGACCAAAGTTAAAAGGCCAGCTCGCAGCAGTGGAGACGGCACAGCGAAGAGCAACGAAAAATATGAAATGATCGTTCCACATGCCATAGCACATGCGACTAAGTGCCCTGGGAGTATAAAGTGGAACATATCGCCGTCTACGAAGTGACATCATCCTGGAGCTGCAGATCATGAAAATCCCCGGTCAAGCATGCCGCCACCTAATGACAGACGCAATAAAATATTGAAGGGTCATTAGCTCAAATGAGTGGCCTGCAATGCCGCCGGAATTAATTTTCCCTTCGAATTGTTTAACCGTGAAGGGCTCTTTTGAATGCTGTCAATTCTACACTTACGCTAGCCATTTATAATAAACGACTTGACGATGCTTTCAAGGCCTGCATAACTTGAGATCAGATTTTATTCAATGGGTGACGACAATACGCAGTCAAACATTAGGCTAGCCAAGCCACATGAAATCAGTGTAAAAGAATATACCATTACGTTATCGTGGATAATATCAGGATTCACAAATGAGCATTTTAATTTTATGGAAATTTTGTATGAAGAAACTTTATTTTCACTTACCATCCCACAAGACATGTCAAAATTTGGATTTTTCTCCGTAGTATTCCATTGTTACTTTGCTCCATTGACAGCTCTCACTAGTATGTTAGCCTACCCGGGTAGCCTTAATGGAAATGAGTGGATATCTCATGGTGGTATAAGAAACTAATTATTTATAGAAAAAATTGCACGTAGCTCTTCCCCAGGAACTTTTAACGTAACCAGCTAATTTCAGTGCAATGGATTTAGGCTTTATGGACATTCCGCTGGCGTGCACTCATTCTCTATTGAAATGGGATCAATGATATTAGCGGAGTGCCCATATAGTGAACCATTCAAAGTCGCATTAGCTGCCGCATATACAATAACTATATATATATAAATATAAATATATATATATATAGTAATGGGATCTGTGGCAACTAATGGGACTTTGAATCTTTCACCGACCGTATCGCCTTACATTTTATTATGAAGTCTTACAGCGGTGCCTGTGAGTAAGCTGCAGCGGTCTCGAGGGGGATGGCACCATAGCCACGAAGAAACTTCAACACCAGTTTGTCACATGGCTAGTGCTTGAGCTGGCACAATTGCGTACCGACACAACATCAGTAGTTTTTTAGCTGTTGTCGCGTCAATCAATTTGCCAGCCTTCCCGACATCGCTGCAGTCATGAACGTGTAAAAGATTTGCCAATGCTATGAACACGGTTACAAAAGGACCATGCTACTTAGTAGACAGTTTCAATTTATGCTTGTCTTTACATTTCTGATGAAATCGGAATTCACAAAATCAAGCCCCAAAGAACCGAAACCGAAATGTTTTATGAGGTCACCTTAAAGGGCACGTAATTAAATTTCGCTGAATGTTTACGGAAACAGGAATACATGAGTACCCTTCATCAAATTTTCTTGGATAAATCTGATTACCACGACACGCATTTTCGGACAAAGTTCCAAACTAAACTTAGTGTATTTCCTTCGGATTCACCGTAAATGCTTTGCACATAAACACGAGCAAACGATCTGGAAACCTGCATAGAACCAATCAGCGCGTGAAATGTGCAGGCGCTTTAATCAACCCAGCCCGCAGAGACTGGTGCCAAAGGACTTTAACTCAACTGTATGTAACATATATTTAATAAAATATGTAGAGTGGTTATTCAACATTTTTAAATTTTAGTCTGTGGGCTTTCCTGTTTTCCTATTCTGCCCTTGGAATACATGCAGTAATAAAGTGTCAAATCCATGTAAGCTCAAGACTAAATGTTGTACAGGTGTCCAGTTGGCAAAGGGACACAACCGTACGTTCTGATCGTACGTAATCAGATTTGTGAATTTTAGCACCAACTATCTAGATGCGCCTCAGTTGTCTCGTCATTTAAAAAGCTTTACAACTTTACTTGAGGAAAAGCGGATTTGTTTCGCTATACATTTGCCAAATTAATGCATATAAAATTCCCATGTTGATCGACGGTATCCTTTGCTAAGGCGACATTCCTCCGTCCTGCGGATATGCCCTATTTTCAAACGGACACTTAGTTTATAATTTTCATTCAGTATGAGTACACTTAAATATTTCCAAGCGGACAAGGTTTTTTGCGAAACAACTATTGTTTGTTATTTTGATAAATACAGGAGAAACGGATTTCTACTTCTATACATTCCGAACTTAGGTACTCTCATTCTGTTCAAAACATTTCGGGATATGGACGCTGTTTGAGTTTATCTGTCTATGCAGCCTTATTTAGCGCCAATAAAAATTAATAACTATCTCAACTACTACTCAGTATATAACTAGTATCCCATCTAGATAATTTATTGTTTCTCACGTGCTGCGCAGATATGTAGCCGCACATTGGCTTGATCCATTCCTAAACCCAGAAGTTGGATGTTCGCAAAAGTAATCCCTGAGAGAGTACCAAGTTACGAATCCAGAGGTAAAACATCTCTAGTGAAAACCAAACGGGCTACACTCATTTCAACAGCCTCCTATCATAGGCGAGTTTCGAGCATCCCGTTGCACAAAAGATCACTGAAATGACATACGACCTACTGCCAATCATTTGTGTTTGTGGCTAGTACCTTCATTTTAATGCAGGTGATATCGACTACCTTAATTTCCAATTAACTGCCATGCAAAAAATCCTCGCTGCTCACCTACTTGATTTATGTTAACTCATTTCAACGCAACTTTAGTGTTGAAATTAGTTAAATCATCAGCAACGACAGCATAGTTAAAACTGCATACGATCCGTTCAACTCAGTCATTAGATACAGCATTGAACTAGTGATACTTAGGGAAATTTTGAGCTGCTTCAATCGCAACATTAGCTTGCATCAAAAAAATTAGAGAACGTAAATCATAGTTTCAACAGTGACTCATAACAGGCATTGCACATAGCACCATTCCACTGATAGACGCTGGGTAGTGTTTTGAAGAAACTAAACGCTGCTCTTTCCAGATAGTTAGCTGCATATTAGATATTGGAATTCAGTCCTCCTTCATCTGATTAGTGCCAGCATTAAGGAAATAATTATATCCAGTCCGGAACATGAGCAACATGTTCATTTTTAAATCTGGTTCTTCTCGGCAAACGACTATATACGTCCTCATATCTAGGATTGAAATTCTCCGCGCCGACATAAGTTTCGACCAAACATCATTAACTAATCAATCTCCATACTCACTCTAGGTCAGCGTCAGACAGTTAAAAGAGCATAATAAATATGCAATAGAATAATTTATGAAGGTGGTAACATCGACTTTTAAACAATTTAATGGTATCAGTACCAATTTGCTTTCTGGCCCATATTGGACCAGGTTCATCGTGACACGACTTACCACTTGGAAGAAACCCCTTTCATAAATGCTAGAAATTTATCTGTTAAAAGGTAGAACCGCGCTGAAAAGCAACCGAATTATAAAATTGTGCACCTGCAATCCTTAGAAACTTGTTAGCTCCAAATGAGAAAACTCGCAGTCGCCAATTACTCATTTCCTTACGATCACCTTTTCCAGTCATGTTTATACAAAACGATGGAGATGATACAAAAATCTATTCAGATGATATTTGAAAAATTTTCCTCAGCACATATGCAAGCTAATGTGTCCATTCCTTCCCCAAAATGTGCTTACTGGCAGCAGTCAAATTACGGGTTCGAGCCCTACCAGGGTTCGATGGAATACGCACTGCTAACGATACTCGAAAAGATGAAACGCACGTACCGTGCTTTTCAGGGCGTGTGACGGTTGTCTGAGTGATTCTAGATGTGATGAATTTCTACCTAGGTAAATGTAATATTTTGAAATATGTACATTCAGGTCGTTCTTTTCAATCCGCTTCCGATTTGTACCAAACTTTGCCTTCTGCGATTCACAGTTCCGACGCCTCTACAAGAAGTGGTATGCAATCTTGGTTTCCATTTCAAATGCTTTTAACAATAGATTTCTTTCGTAAGTTGAATTCCCATCTTTCATATATTTACTCGTAAGTACATCGCTCTACTTTGAAAGAAACTGGCATCGCAGTTCTAGTGTTGATTGTGTTGTGCCCTTACTCTGGAATTCCTTGAGTGACTGGAACTGGTTCTTTTGTTTTATCATAGCTGTTTTGCTATACCTACAAAAAACGGATGTGAATACCTTAAAGATTATTTCTCTGCTGTTAACTCCAGCGAGATTATCGGACAAAGGCTGTTTTAAATTTCTTCCAAACGTTTGATTATCATCAGTAAGTGGAAATTCTAGGGTAAAAGATGAATATCTTCAGTTGCAAGTATTAGTATCGGCGCATGAGTTCCAAAAGTGGTAACTTGTACTCATCTATCACCCCTAGATGACGCAAACCAACGTGCAAAACGGTAATAACACAACGGAATTCATGCTACTCCGACCGTGGTAATATGTGCTTGACCGTCAACCGCATTTGCACGCAAGCCTAAGGAATTTGCAAGCGTTTCAACGATTCGGAAGAACCATGAATTGGTTTGACGCGGCAGAATTTGTATATTCTGCCGAACTCAATCGTATAACCTATGGTCAACAAGCTTCTGGCGAGTAAGATGCCGGTGGACTGCGTGGAGGTGTAATATGATTTGAGGATGTTTGCTGGGTTGTCTCGAACGGAACGCACTTCGGCATGTGTCGCTTCATCCGACAGCCAAAAGTATTTAATACTGCCTATGTTATTTGCTCTTAGTGAAACACAAATGTCTTTAAAATCGAATATCCTTCAACAAGAGTATCGTCAGATTGTGAATTGGATAGATTATGACAAATTTGCCCTTAATGAAAGTACATTTTATGCATGAGACCAGAAGTCTGGTAGTCTCAGTGTGGATATCCTTCATTTAAAAGACAGATCTAAGAACATATTCCTAAGTACGTATGGCACCGTGTCTTTAGTTCTGCTGAGTTGGCGTGCTACTAGATGAAGAACAATGCACATGATTTATCACGGGTAAAAATCATGTACTTGACAAGTCTCATAGGATGGTTGGAGTGAAAAGTAAAATTATAATTGACAACAAATAAGCAAATCTTCATTTGAAATGTCTGTCGATTTAAATGCATTATACTTAATAATAGTTTATAACGGGAATTAGATGTGTACACACAAGACAGGATGGAGTGCAGTTATCGTAAAATATGTGGATCAGAAATCAAAAAGAAAATGGCGACGCTTACTCTTGTGTTGCTTCTTTGAAAGCTGTGTTACGTTAATCCGGCTTAGGTGCATGCATGCTAATCACAAGGCCCCTTCTGCCTGTATCCTCAACACAAAGTTAATGAGAGCGTCGTTAAACTAGCGTATCACCAAGGCGTTCATAATTAGCGTTAACTATTGGCAATGATGAGATGAGTTGGGAGGGCTTCCTATGTACGGACAACATAAAAGGGAGAAAACATTTCGTCGACTGTGAAGTCGACTGTAGTGCATAGCCAATTTGAACTGATGACCTCTCAGGTTGATATGTTGGCTCAATTGCCACAGATTAAGGCATGGGTGATTTGGTTTTGTCAGTATTAAGCAAACGATGATAAGGACTCCTCGCTGATATCTGTATCTACCACTGTACAATCTCAGGACTGCAGTCTGCATTGGTAGTAGAGAGGAAAATATCCTCTAAGGATTTCGACTGCTCAACGTTGTGTAACTTCAAGTGCATCGATGTTGTGCTTTCGCCTGGTCCGCGGGACCTGAATCGCATGTTTCACTTGGGGCCCCAATTAAGACTTTAGCATTTGTGGAAAGATAGATGACTAGAAATTTTCGAATGCCGTCCGTAATAGTCCAAGATGTTGACTGGCTCTATCTATACCTATACCTATCTTTGGGGGAAACGGGCACTAGTCATTGAATATTTTGAGAATGCAATGCATTAAAAAAGCACATTTAATTGGACATTTCGAATTTAACGTCTGCAGTAAGAATTATTTAACGATAATGCAGATTTAAAATAAATAACGATGTTCTAGTTGAATATACACATTTAAGCAACATTAATTGTTGCTGGGTTAGGCCCGTACGCAAGAAATAATAGCGCATATATTAAAATTTCGCCATTTACTTACATATGCTCATAAAAACGGGCGCTTACTAGCGTTCATATAGATAAGGGAATCGCAAGAATTTAACTATTACCATTTAAGTGGGTATTACAAATATACGTAGTCTCGATTGAAACTGTTAATAGTGCATTGGGAATAAACTGTTTGGAATTAGCATTTGAGCCCCAGGGTCAAATATTTATCAATTAGGCACCAAGTCAAACGTCGATTTGATTTTGGGTCCGTAAAGCCCCGGTTCATTTAATTGCAATTCCACGTGTCATTTTGAACGAAATCCAGCATTCTTTTTAATGTTAAGACGAAATTTATTATTATATGGTTGTCGAGAATTTCAACTGAGATGAACTGATATTTGCACTAGTTCAGAGCAAGAGCTCTACGTGTGCCATACGACTGATCCCTCGGTCTGAGTTCGCCTTTATTCAAGTTGATAAGTAACCAACTCAGAGGACAAACTTAAGTCTAGACAGGGTCACCATCGGTTACTATTTTATGGGCAAAACATAAGTATTTGCTTCCCCAAGACCCGTGTGCCAGCAATTAATTATGGTCAGGCATTAAAATGAAAATAGACGACCACTGTGTGTTTCCATCTCTAATAATCCACTAGTACTATTTATAT
>CALYDF020007116.1:0-12813 GCA_944474145.2 Dicrocoelium dendriticum | reverse complement strand
CAGCTGCAGTAAAGCCGCACGTATTTGTAGCAATGTTGCGAAGCTTTTGCTCCTGCGATATAGTGACGGTTTACGTTTCTTCAGTTTTGTTGGGGCTTTGTGCAGAAGGTTGAGTTCACGGCTACCTTTGTGGGTATTTCTCCATACCACACTAGATCCACATCAAGAGCAATATTGTTAATAAACTCATTTGTAGCCGCAGTAAGGTTGTGAGTTAGGAATGACGTGTTCCAGTTCAAGGTAGTAGTAAGTTAATTAAATAAGTTCCAGTCCACACGATGGAGGTTGCGAATATGTGTTTCCATTTTAATTGATGGTTTAGGTCATTCAAGTCATCTCACAAAGCGCCATATTTTTTATCACAGCCCGGTAGTTGATTGTCAATAAATACATAGGTGAAAGAGATTCCCATTGTGACTACAAGGTCCAGGACAGTCGCACTTCTTATTGGCTCTCGGCTATCTAGCATGCTGCGTTCAGCAATTCGGGTGGATACGTAAAATTATTTCCTCAATCACCGCAGTGGTTCTGAGTGCAGGCAGCAGCTAGTTAACATGTGGTTGTCACGTGCGCGAATGACTTCAATCCGTTCGATTCAGCTGGGCACGGACAGGTTACCACTCACACCAGCCAGCCAATCATCTGACATGCGCCCCCGATCTCGCAACGCGCGATCCGTGTGACCTGTACTTTGCTCAATTGACTGATAAACTCACTGCTGTACAGACGTGTACCGATTGCTGGGATTAGGTGTCTAGGAAGCGTACGTTACATACTTTGTGACACTACGTTTTAGTGGCGACGGAAATGACGAACCCAATGTTGAGTACATTTCCTATCTTATGATCACCCGCTGAAGAAACCCGACCATATGGGACATGATAAGATGGAGGAAACCATCTTCTAACTATGTGGAATTATTTCCTGTACTTACTCCAACCGTTTGCCTTTCTGAGTCTCACAAAATCTGGTTATTCAGGCAAATGCTTGTCGATGAATGTCAACAACCCTATGATGCCCTGCGGCTGGAAAACTATGCCACCCTCAGTTCTGCTTTGGATACACTAACACGTTCTGGGGGTTCAAACAAAAGCTTTACACTGCTAGATACTGCTTCTCAAAACTTGTTCCTAAGCCGAACGAAAGTGTCAGTGACTCTGTTGCACATATTAACCAATTCATTCCTGAGTGTAAGTATAATGAAAAATTAAGCAAACGGAAGAGTAATTGAATATTCAATGTTTGTTCGTGGGAATATCGGACGAGAGTGCTAGAGAAAAGTTGCTGTCCGTGGATGAGTCGGCCGCTGCATGGGAAAATGTTTGTCTTTGTTCGCCAACGAGAGAATATTACACACCAATTACGCGAGTTCATTGATCATCCGTTAGTTGATGATGTGCACTCGGTCCGTAAACCAGACACGAGTGAAGAACGAAAACGAATTCTGTGTTATCGTTGCGGTTTGTAACGCTCTCACGCTTCAGATTGCCGACACAAGGAAAGCGTCTGTCGAGAATGCGTCAAGATAAACCATCTAGCTCGTGTGTGTAGAGCGGAAAGTTCCCGCCCGACGGATATCGCCTCATCGACTCGTCAACACAAGATAGAGCTAGGTAAAGATGAGATGCTAGAAAATTTATACAGTGAAATTAACTTAGTTTACTTGAACAGCGTGAGATGCAAAAACTGTCCTTACACAATACGTCTGACGAGAAAGGATGAGCCGGTAGACTTGGAGCTGGATAATGGAGCGGCAGATACCACTGTAAACCGCTGTTCAATGAAAAGCTACTACCTTTGCAGTCGTGCAACTCGAGATTACAGAGGTAAACCTGTGACCCAATTCAGGTTTTGTGTAGATGTTTCCTTAAAGCCAGGCACGGAGAGGGAGAATTCACCCTATCCTTAATCGTTGTACCTAGGAACAAACCGAAACTTATGGGTCGAGACTGGATACAGTACCTGCCAGAGACCATGCAACTCACGGGTTTCACGGGTTTGCGCAGAACGAGTAAGCGTAGCTTTTCGGTGGTTCTGCCTCGGGATCTTACGGCAAGGTCCTCAACAAGCTCATTGTTTAATATGGTATTTTGGATGGCTTATTGAACTAGTTCTCATCGTTGTTTGAAAATAAATTGGGAAATTGCGTCATTGTAAGGCTTCTATCAAATTCAGAGAGGGTGTGGGGGGCCAAAAGTTTACAAAGCCAGATCATTACCCTATGAAATGCGCCGTAAAGTCGAGGCAGAGATTCAACGTCTACAAGCACGAGTCATAATTCCGGTGTAACGTTTAGATTGGGGCACTCCGATTGTATCTCTACTCAAACCTGAAGACTCAGTCCGTGTTTGCGAACTACAAATTGACATTCAACCAGGCAACGCAATTGGCAATGTATCCCCTACCGCGTATTGAAGACTTGTACGCGACTTTAGTCGGCGGCCAAAAGATTACCAAACTTGATCTCAGTCACGCATAATCTGAAGTCGGACTTGAAGATGAGCCACAGGAACTGATCACAAAATCTAGCCACATGGGACTATTCCAATACACGCGCCTTCCGTTTGGAATGACCTCAGCAACCAGCATTTTCCAATGGATCGTGAATAACATAGTTAAAGATATACCTTTCACCTGTGCATACTTGGACGATATCTTTTTACTGGCCGCAGTGACGCTGATCATCTAAACACCTTGCGAACAGTCCTCGAGCGTCTCCAAGAGTGTGGGTTGAAATTGGAGACGTCAGAATGTGAGTTCTTATCCGATTCTCTTTGTTACCTCAGTTAGGAAACTGGAAAAAACAGGTTTGCATGTACGACAAGAGGAAATAGCGCCTATTCTGAAGGCACCTCAGCCTAAGAATACTGATAACTTACCATCATTCCTAGGTATAATGTCGCACTATCGTCATTTCCTACCAGGTGCCTCAAGCATTCTTGCCCCATTGGACGAGCTGGTACACAAAAGCATCCCGTGGATGTGGAAAAGCGAGCATCAATCTGCTTTTGATGGTGTAAAGAAGTGTCTTGCTTCCGTACCTGCTGTAGTTCACCACGATAGTGAAAAAACGATAATCTTACGGTGCGACGCATTTCCATAAGCGATGGCCTCGATTCAGAAATAGGGAACTATCTAAAAACTCGTGGTCTTTGTCTGCAGTATCAGTCAAATAAACCTCACTGTCCGGTACCTCCTTGACGTTGGCCAGAAAATCCATGGCAAAGTATCCATGTGGACTATTTTGAACCCATCAATATTGTAGTTTTCTTGCTGCTAGTTGACGCTCATTCCAAGTGAGCAGATCTGTATCCCGTTTACCAACATAATACAGAAACAAGTATCTCAAAAATGCGGTCTTCATTTTCTATATTTGGGATACCAGACACACTGCACAGACAATGGGCCATGTTGCACTAGCAAGGAATTTGGAATCTTCATGAATAGCAATGGTGTCCAGCAGGTTCGTACAGCTCCATATTTTCCTGATTCTAATGGCCTAGCGGAATTGGTGGTGCAGACAATTAAAAGAGGTCTCTTGCAACAAGAACTAAGAACCATTCAGACGAGATTAGACCGCTTGTTGTTTGCCTACAGGATAACGCCAACGGAAGTCACCGGTAAATCATCTGCAGAGTTGATGTACCAGACTTGATTTACCGTTTCCAAATCGTCGGGCACAAATGGAGAGAAAACAAGACAAGGCTGACACATAGCAAGCTGACCACAACTCTAGCTGGCAGCCGCGTGATCCCGTATACACATGACTTGCACATGAGCACTGATGGCAACTGCAACTGTAATTACAGATCTCGAATTAAATGGGCGGGTAGTGCGGCGACACTCAGATCACATACGTGCACGTTGTGTTGGGACAACAGTAGAGGAACATGTGGATGAATCAGATTCTGTTCAGCTGGAAACGGAAGCAACCCCCAGGATTCTGTACACTCGTCGGATGCACCATCGCCTCATAGATCTCAGCGTACGCATAAACTCGTTGATCGTTTTGTGTCTGGAGTGTAAACATTTCAAGAGATGAAGGGATGTCACATACGCGAATGACTCCGATCCGTTGAATTCAGCTGTGCGCGGATTGGTTATCCCTCACCCCAGCCAGTCAATCATCTGACACACGCCCCTGGTCTCGCAACTCGAGTTCCGTGAGACATGTATCTACCACAATTGATTGATAAGTCTGCTGCTGTTTAGACGTCTTCTGCTTGCTGGGATTACGTGTCTCCGAAGCGTGCGTTACATGCTGGGCTGTACTAAGTTACAGTGGCGGTTTGAAATCTCCACACGTATGTTTGGACTTGTAGGTGGCTCTGGAAGCAGCACTGATCATATTGAGCAGCTTTCGGGTTTCACATTGAGTGGCTCGGGGTAGCCGATAGATGCAACCCACTAGAGGATCAGTAGATGGGATCACCAGCCATAGTTTATCTTCGGTCACTGAGCACAGTTTGTTCTGCGGGAATCGCAGCCAGGTTATTTCGAGGGTATATATGGTACGGCCCCACCACATTTGTGTGAGTGATATGTTCGGAAAATGTTATAGCCTAAGATGTTAAGCTGTGGGTCACTACTTTCTGATGTGCACCAAGTTTCACTAATAAAAAGAATATCGAGGGATCTCATAAACATTATTAGGAATAAGTGGGCGCATTTTAATAGAGATTTGAATGATAATGTTAGGGCGGAATAAGGTGGGTAGGAACTTTTGTTTGTTCCTTATCGTGTCTAACATGTGTTGTGAGGTAGCTGGGACATACTGAGGTCTGCGTCGTGCTACGTTGAATGTAGTAGGTATTCCAGTAATTGGACTATTTTATAATTCCTAATGGCGCTTGATTTTGGCTGGATTGGTAGAGGACTTGACGGAATGTGATATTTTAAGAAAGGACGCATTTGCGGTATTCAGAGGTGGAGGGATGTTGAAATCTAGGATAGCGTTTTTGTTCGGATTGTATTGTTGTCGATTTGGTGCTTAAATTGGTGGTAATGAGTGGGGTTTTGAGTTTAGGTAGATAGGGCTTGCACCCTTGTGCGTGTAAGTCTGTGGGGTCTACCACCATTTTGTTTGCTCCTTCGGTGTTGCAAACATAAGGGTTTTGACAGTTTGAAGTTGTGGGAGTTGGATTCAAATTCAGAGCTACTGCGGGTAAATATTGGGCCGGCTGTCTCTCACTTGTCCCGACTTCAGTGTCATTATTGCATGCGGAAGCCTGAAGATGTAGACATTTTCTCAGTTGGTCTAGCTGGATATCTCTACTCTCTTTCAGTGGTCGCCTCAGAGCTGCTGAGCTTTGAGCGCTTCTAGAAGAATTCCTAGAAAGAAGTTTCCCGCTGCACTTGCCTACTTCTCGGTTTGTCGGAGATAAGCCATAGCTTGCATCGTTTGGGTCGGATTTACATTTGTTTATTGTGATGGCAACATAGCGCTCTAATGGCCGCAGGTACAGCTACTGCCAACTTGTAAATGCTCGTGACTAGGAGAAAGGACAGTGGAATTGGGTGTGTAATCGGCGGGTGTCACCTGAGTTGTTATATTTTCAACTTGCTCGGTGTTCTTAGGTAGAGACATATCGCTACTTCGGTTTGAGGACTGTAGCATCCCAAAAGATATGTTTTATATTTTTATGTACAAATCGGTTCATCAATCGTACATTATTGGATTTTGTTCTAACACCAACCCTACGGTCATTTTTACCTACGTCCGCCTCGTCACTTGTGTCCACGGTGAGTCACGACATTAACGTTCGCTCTTATCACCTCAGTCGTTTTCGTCCGGTTGTAGCTTTCCTCGATTTCAAGTACCCTATGCTATCCACGTTCGATTATGTGTATCGTCCCGGACTAGTGTTTGCTAGTCCTATAAATTGGTGACCTCGATACGCACGAGAGAATTTAAACTTTTTCGTCGTTTGTATTTTTTGGTGAGTTCATTCCATTTTCTCTATTTACTACGTGTACCTATCTGTTACTTGCATAGTTTTAGTAGGTTCATTGTGTTTTTGTTCATCCTTGATATTCTCCATTCACAACTCTAAAATGATATCCGAGTCGTTTCACAGCGTAGGCATGCTTAATTTGGCTGTTCTAAGTTTCAAGGAACACAGCCCATAGGTTTGGTTTGTCATATTCGTTCGCGAACCGGAAAATAAGGGCATTCAGACAGACCGTTCGAGGTACAATCAGCTAGTCCCACGCCTTCCTTCGTCGATTGTGACGCTGCTTCAGGACATTGTACTCTGTCCATCGAATGAAGCAAAGTATGAAAAGATGAAGCAAGTGATTTTGAAGGAGTTACAGCCCAGCACCCGGGCTCGATTTGAACAGCTCAATGGTTGCAAGCTGATAGAGCGTAAAAGTCTACTTTGCTCCGCGAAATTCAGCGCATAGCTGATGCCTTATTCTTAAGCGAAGAAGGGATAAATGAGCTGCGGTTTACACGTCCCCCAGAGCCATTGCCCGTAATGCTGTCAATGTTTCCAAATACGCCCGTGAAAGAACTAGCCATTAAAACAGACACGGCGTTCAAATGGCTTTCGTAGTAGACGACCAGTAGCTTCGGCGACCTATTCTCACCGATGGAAATCGAGTCTCGCGTTTGCTCCAAGTCGTCATACCGAATTCGCAACAGGATATCAGCAATTAAAGCTTCGAAGCAGCATGTGTCATGGGCAGACGCTGACCACATTTTGGCTACCGCTCATTGCAGTTCATCTGTGCCTACAAACGTACACCTCGCTCAACATGAAAGCGCAATCTTTTCTCTGCACGTTCTCAGTCAGCTAATATCAAAACCTTTGAAAAATTATGTTGGTGTAACCACTAATATGGTGGAAAAGCTAGACATTGTCGGGATCCATGCATTAGGAACGATTCAGTCGCTTCAGGGAAAGCGAACAGCCCGCATACTAGCCTGACCAACACATCCAATGGTTAAAAAAGCAGCTCTTCTGTCTTACTTTTAGCACTGACGTTCCTCTATGACTTTCCTCGTCGACACAAGAGCGGAAGCCAGCGTCATCCCTGCGAACGCGAATGCCAAGCAGTCAAAGTCAACGTACAACCTACTTTCGGCCAACGGTTCTCCGATAGCATCATTCGGTCAGCTCATAATGAACCTGGACCTCAATCTCCCTCGACAGTTTCAGTGGGTTTTAATGGTTGTGTTAGTACCTTTCGCAATTTTCGGTATCGACCTCCTCCGCCATTTTGGGTTGCTTGTTGATGCTGGTCGTCACAGACTTTTAGACGACCGTATTAAACTAGGGTTTGAAGACATTCTTTCAAACGCCCCGATAATCAGCCCTGTTTATCGAATCGTAGGCGCACTGTCCGACTACTTGAGCCTCCTCTCCGAATACCTGCGACTGGCTCGATCGGCTGCACAGCTTCCGACATTCACGAAAGAGGTCGTCAAACACAAATTCATGTGCGGACAACCAGCTGCCGCAAGACCAAGACGGCTTGCTCCGGAAAAACTAGGTGCCGAACGAGCTGAATTCGACTACATGCTTCAGCTCGGTATCGTCAGACCGTCCAACAGTCCATGCGCGTCGCCTGTCTACATGGTCCTGAAGGAGGTCATGGGGGCAGGCGTGGTTGCGGCGACTATCGAACCTGGGATAGAGTTATCACGTCCGATTGCTATCCGATCCCACACATTGTGGAGCTCACGGCCGGACTGGGAGGTAAAAACCTCTTTAGCAAAATGGACCTAATACGCGCATAAAATCAAATTCCGGTAGCCGATGTGGACTTAGCTAAAACTGCCCTGACGACTTTATTTGGTTTGTTTGAAGCTGCCCGCATGCCATTTGGTCTAAAGAATGCCGCGCCAACATTTCAGCGCTTCATCAACCAAGTTTATTGGGGCTTAGACTTCACTTACTCTTATTTCGACGACATCTTAATCGCTAGCTCTTCACAAGAAAAGCATCTGCACCACGTTCGAACAATTTTAGATTGTTTATCTCAACACGGGGTGACGGTCAATGCAGAAAAGTGTTCGTTTGCTGTCGACTCAGTAAATTTTGGCCATTGTATCTCCTCTTCTGGCGTGGTGCCACTGCAGGATAAAATCCAAGCTATCATCGACTACCCCGAGCTTCATTCTTGTAAACAGCTTAGGCGTTTTGATGGGGCATTTTAGCTTTTACCGACGATGAATACCAAACTGCAGCTCACTGCTGCAACCCCTCACAGACCTATTCCGAGAGAAACTCCAGCAATTTGCATTTTCTGCAGCAGCACGCGCTACGTTTAAGTTGCTGAAAGAGGCTATTTCCAACATAGCTTCTATAACGCAACACTTCCCGGCAGCCCTACTTTACCTCATTACCGACGCCTCGAACGTGGCAGTCGGAGCTCTTTTGCAGCAACCGGTAGGTGACACGTTGCAGCCCTATGCGTTTTTCTCCAAATGCCTTCAAATTACCGAACCTCGCTACAGGACTTTTCGTAGAGAAATACTAACCATATACCTAGCGATACGTCACCTTCGACACGTATTAGAGGGCCGCACGTTTGCCGTCTTTACTGACCATAAGCCACTAACGTACGTGCTCGGCTCGACAACCGACCGATACCTCCCTAGGGAGTCCTGCCAGATAGACAGCATCGCTCAGTTTACGACCGATTTACGACGTGTCTCAGGTGTGCACAGCGTTTTTGCCGACGCACTGTCTCGTGTTCAAGCGATCGCCGCTGAAACCAGCAGTGCTATCGACCTAGAAGCCATGGCAGCCTCACAGCAAAACGATCCCGAAGTTGACCTATTATCTTATCATCTACAATTGATATACGAGCTGTCCCGTTAACATCATCAGGCACTCTTCTCTGCGACATATCGCTGGGCATGCCGGGCCAAGTCGCACTACACGAGTTCCAACAGATAATGTTCGACGCACTGCATAGGTTTTCTCACCCAGGCGTTCGCGCATCGGTTAAACTGATAACCACACGATTCGTTTGGCACAATGTCAATCGTGATGTCCGTACTTGAGCTACCGCTTGTTTTCCGTGTCAATGCTCGAAGGTGTATAAGCACACGAGAAACCCAGTATGAACATTTCCCACGCCAGATGCACGTTTTCATCACGTGCACTTCGACCTCATAAGTCCTCTGTCGCCTTCAGAAGGCTCTGTATATCTACTGATCTGTGTCGATCGATTCACTAGGTGGCCGGAAGCTATTCCCATACCTAACTGCTCTTCGGAAACGGTAGCGAAATCTTTTCTAGAGCGCTGGGTAGCTCACTACTGCTGTTCCGCCATCGTGACCGCCGATCGAGGGTCAAATTTCTCAGCTACTTTTGCCACATTGCTTAAAGATTTGGGTTGCCGCCACTTCCAGAGGACGGCGTATCATCCGGCCGCTAACGGCATTGTTGAGCCATTTCACCGCCAGTCAATGGCAGTGCTACGTGCGCACACTGAACCTTGATGTTCTGAAACACTTCCCCTCGTCCTCCTAGGATTAAGAACCACTGTTAAGACTGAATTCGACGCAAAGCCAGCGTAGCTAGTCTACGGTTGTACGCTGCGTTTGCCTTGACAACTGGTGGCACCAGCCCCCTCTACTTCATCTTTTGACTACGGATGTTACACCGGCTGTTTGGTTCACCAGATGCTTGAGCTACGTCCACCCGCTTCAAAGTTACGGAAGATACCGGTCTAAGTACGCGGGAAACTGTCTACTTGCTCATACGTACGGCTTCGTGTAGACGGTGTTCGACAGCCTCAGCAGTCGCCGTACATCGAACCCTACAACGTATTCAGCCGAATAAGTAAGACCTTTACGATCGACCGCGGTCGCCGACGCGAAATTGTTCCCATCAACCGTCTAAAAGCAGCCTGCATAGAGGTTACTACCTCGCCTTCATCGTCTACCAATGCTTCGTGTGACGTTACAAGGAACCGCGCCGATTTTCAACATTTAATTTCGTCGAATCAGACCACAATCTTGGTCCGCAAGGATCAGACATCTCGTCATCTTCCAAATCTTGCTTGTCGCCTCCCACGACGAATCGCCGTGATAGGAAGGTTCGTAAGCCCGCTCGCTGTTCCGATTATATACAGCGTAAATACTTTTAGGTTTGTAAACATAGTAAATATTTCCCGCTGTTGGTCCATTAACGTATTTAAGACACAAACAAAATTAAAAACGTCCGAAAGACCTTATTTAAAAATAGCCAACAACCAAATAGACCTAAACATTGTTGCACGCAGATCATTGGTTGGTTCTTTTTGAGGTGTTCTGCGTATGTTTTTCTTCTTTCTCGTCTCTACATGTCCCAACCATCCCCTTCGATCGAATAGCCCTGACGAGCAATGTGTTCGAGGATCGGCGCAGTCAACGAGGAGTCGGATGTGAACGCGGATTGTTTCTCCGAGGGACTAGGGGCGTTTCTCTTTGGAACGAGGGTCATTTCCTCGTGGGACGAGGGTCGTTTTGGGTCGGAGAGAGGTGCGGCGGTGGAAGAGATCACTCCCAAACGCACCATTGGGCAACAGCGGAGGTTGAGATCCTGTCAGCCATTTTTTCTGGGCTAGTCACTTTTTTGAAGTCTGACAAGCACACTCCAACGGCTCTCCAAAATGCAACCTGCCCTGCAATCAATAAATGATAAATAACAAACGGCACAGCGGATCCTAATTGTCGGCTAGATCCATTTCCGAACACGAACAGATATTCCTTTGTTCATGAAGAACTTTTACGAACTTCGATTCGCAGCCATTTTTATTTCGTAGGTTTCCTGGTTCAGCCTTCTATGGGGAGCTCTGTAGCAACCCAAAAGATACTTTTCTAATCGTTTTATGTTCAAAGCTGTTCATCAATTGTACATTCCGTGACCTTGAGAGAAGTTGCGTGCTAATCGCTCACTTGTGCACTCGTGGTTTTTTAATTGTGTTTCAGCGACATTTGGTCGCACACTTTTGGATCCACACTTATTCGTCGTGCTTTTACAAGCTCTACTTGGTGATACCAGTTTCCCGAGCATACTCCAGTACGTCCTACATTTACCCTGAATTCTAAATTCCGGGCAGTGTTTCGCCGATATCCAAGCGCCAATAGCTGCCTAACTCCAACCATCTGAGACATTGTTTGGTTTCACTCTATAGACCATTTCAACGGCTTTCGAACGAACTGTCACGCGTTCAATTCCAACATTGCTTGGCGCAGCTACAGGTCTCAAAGCAAATTCACCCGGCGCCATCCATAGGCTTAACCACGAAAATGCTGTATCACATATTCGTGTTATCTGCCCCACGTTCAAGCTGACACATTAGACTGGCACGCCAGAGAGGACAGTCTGCAAGCACACACAACTGCAACGTGAACATTGTGACCTTACCGGCAACGTCAATAACAGAACGACTTTTTACCATAGAGTGTGAGTCATGCAAATGCTTCGTATTATTTGCTCAACAAGCGTGATGCCCAATGTGCCACAGACTAAAGACCTATGTGGACCATGTTCCAAACTTGTTAAGGGGGGCATTTTGTGCCGTAACTGTTGCAAGTTTTTCCATGCGAGATGCCTCTGACTTAAACATAGTCAGGCCAAGTTATTAAACAAACCAGACTCGCTATGGTTCTGTGTAGAATGCACATCGATCACACTGATAATAAGCGTGCTCCTATTATCTCAGAAGTATGACCAGCTACTAACCAAGTTTGAGGAAATGGTGACCCAGCAAAATCACTACGGTTGGGGTAAGCATAGCAGACTGTGCAACCCAATCCTCCCACTTGGTTGCTGCTCCTATCCTGCGAAGAACTGCTAGTAACACCGTAAGCAACACGACCCCTAGAGTCCAGAACATCAACAGCTGTCCCAATACCACACGTAGCTCACATTTGACTAAAGTGGATCCCAGTTCGATCGGAGAAACTACACGTAAGGCCACTTCCAAACTCCCAACGGAGTGTGTAGAAAAAGAGCAAGCCGGTACTAGCGAAAGTTGGGTTACGGTTGCCTCCAAGAAGCTCCGTCATTTAAAATTAACATCACCCCCAACTGGCTAGGAAACTGAGGAGCTTGGCGGAGTTTTCCTAGTGCAAACACCACCGGTTTCCTGCGGTACATCTCCGAGTACTTCAATAACTAACCGCGACATGTCGAAAGGTGTAAAGAAACAACTACCTGTACTGAGCGTACTGTGCTCCAATATCCCAGAATCAAAGTCGACATCGATACGAGGCAGGCAGTTGGATGACCCCAACCAGTGGGATATTATTAGTAACCTAATCGGAGTTGTACTGAAACTTGTACACGTATTGCGAATTACACGACACCCCAATTCTAAACATTTCGGAGAGCCAAGACTTCTGCGCGTTGTGCTGAACTCCATCACTGAAGTAGAATCAGTACTACTGTCGACAGGTAGTCTCAGAAATGAACGCTGCTCTATCCGTAACTTTCCAGACATCCCATGGGGCGAGCGTTATCGAGTTAACCGCAACTTAGAGGACTACCGGAAGGAAACTTCAACCAGAACCATACTTCTTCATGGGGTTCCTGAAACTGAAGCATGTGGTGAGCATGAAGTAACAACCCATGATAAATAACAGTGGTGTTATATTCGTGAAACACTCTGCTTGGGTGACTTGTTAGTGAAATCCGTGTCACGACTGCGTACCTCACCGAACTACAAAGGAAGTGGCCCGAGAGTGTTGAAGGTGATCCTTCAGTCAAAACATATGGTAGCGCGGATGCTAAAATGCTGGTGCATGTTCCGTTGCAGGCTACCATCTGAGGTTCGGCTGAAGGCAATCATCGATATGCCTCCTAGAGA
>CALYDF020007115.1:0-12775 GCA_944474145.2 Dicrocoelium dendriticum | reverse complement strand
GCGTTACGCGTGTCGCACGGTCACACGTCTCAGCGGGAGTGCTAAGAGGTATAAGGTTACAAAGGTCAGCCAAAATCTTACTGTCCGCGTTATCATAGAGCAGGTCGGGTTGTAGAAGTGGGACTGCTTGGTTACCATGCTGAAAGGAAGCAGCGGAGATAGGTTTGGGAGTGCAGTGAAGGTTGTTGGCGATGGCTAAAGTATTGGCAAAGATATGTTGTACGTGAGCAGTAGAAGATAACGATGGAGTACAGTAAGTGTGCAGCCCTGAGGGGCATACTTCTGCGGGTTGTGGGTTGGTTGCTGCGGTGTCTGTATCAAATTTCAGGGCTCGGAGAGGGTTGATGGCATGTTTGCATGCAATGGTGAGTCTCCTGGTTAGGTCGTCGGTTAGATGCATGAAAGGCAAGCTCGTGGGTGCGGCAAGAAGTGTCTCAAAGGAAGCAAAATCCTGCGTTGCCGTTAAGCTGGGGACGTTGATTTTCGCAGCGGGGGAACTTTTGAACAGGCCCTCCTGGGGTGATAGGACTGACAGTGCGCGCTATTTCTGGAATTAGTTTTTAATGAGCCGGCGACTACAAGAGTTCTTGGTGTTGGTAGCCATTGCTCAAGGGCATCTGTAGATGCTTAAGAGCCTAAAAGGATAGCAGAGGGCAGCCTCATTCAACAGTCTCGTGAGTTGTGGTTGGCCGTAACCCGCCATATTCCATAAAATGGAGCGGGAATGCGTACTGAAGTGTTAGGCAGTTCAGTAATCCTTGGGCTAGTAGGGCACGGGCGATTAATCTTTTCTGGCGAAGGTGGGGTGGCGTGTTTCGTTACTTCGCGGTGCTCTATAAGAAGCAGGTTTGCGGCGGGATACCTGCAATTGATTATAGCTACTGTCAGCTTGGTAGCACTGCGGAAATAGTGGCCTTAGGGAGTAGGGTGTGGATTCGCCAGCGGACCGTGTTATATTGGACAGGCTCTGGCTGAGAGGCTGGTTTGGCTGGAGGCGGTGAATTGGGGCAGTGCTGTTGCTCGTGTTAGCGCTACCGGGTGCGGGGCGGGAGTCGCGCAGATTCTAGCTGTGGCTGAGAACATTGGCTTTTATATGGCGAGCAGTTAGATTTGAAAGCAAGTAGGGCTTTCTGGGGGCGGCACGTCTTTGTTCGCAGTCGTGGTCCCTCACAGTGGTACATACTTGTTAGATATCGCCTTTGGGGGTGCAATCAGTCTATTCTGAGAGGAGCTCTTGGTAGATGGCACGGAGGGTAGGGTTTGCCTGTTTTCGTTGAGACGTTCAATGGGTTGTTGTCTCGGCACGTAGGAGTTGCAAGAGGCGGGCTTTTTAATGCGCCTTTGTTTTGGGCGGTTGCGTGTGAATTCCTTACTAGTCATTGGGGTGCTTGTCATAGGTTCGTTGGACGTATTGCTAGTAACTTCTTCTGTCAGAGGTTCGGTGTCAGTGTCACACATGTCGGAATCGTTCAGATTATCTACATCAACCGCAACTTGACCGAAAGCGACTTCATACATCAATACCGAGAGGGCTAGCGGATTCACTGTGTTGGACGAAGTTAGTTCAGTGCTGTAGGCCTTTGTCACATTTGGGTCCATATGCGGTTGCGACAGAGCAAGACCTACTGGAAGTTACGTAGCAAGTCCAGTCGCGGTGGGGGAACCTTCCGCCCTCCGCTAGGCGGAAATCTTTTGGTTGATGCAACTGCTCTTTGCAGTGGTGTTTCGTCCGGCTTGATCACGATAGGCCCCAAATTGGCTGACTCTAGCATAACGAATAGTTTTGCTATTAAAGTTTTGACCAGTACTTGATCCCTAAAAGTGATAAGTATAGGGCACGATTTACATTTGGATGATTTCGTAGACGTTTAATTTCGAAGGAGTCAGTAGTCGTGTTACAGAGATTGGGGAGCGAGTTCTTCACTTTCGCCAATTTGGTTTTGTTGGGGACATTGAATTTCATTATGTTATTTGTACTAGGAACTCGTTCGGAAACTTCGTTAGCAATGTGTGTAAGTAGCTCCCCTGCTAGTTTGAGCTCATTCCCATCATTGGTCTGTGTGATTCCCGAGAGCTGAGCTAGTGGCCTTATTTTTACTAGGGTTTCTCTCAGTACAGATACGTTTCTTGTGAGTGCGTTCATTTCAATCTCAAGAAAATTAATTTTAGCATATGCCTCTCTCAGTGGAGCTGATATGGTGACCCTGCCGTCGGAAGTTGGGGCTGAGTCAGTAGTATCAGGTTGTAGCTTAGCTGTTTAGCCCGTTTGTTAGCAGGGCTGTGCACAGACTGCCTTGCTCACAATGTCTTACTTAGGTCTGACGGGAGAGTGGTAAGTCAAGTTCTGTTCTCAGTGTTTACCCAAACAATGTTGCCCACGTTAATTCTCGTTAGAAACAAGCTAGTATGACAAGCCGGCTAGTCTAACTATTCTACTGAATAGTAACAAAACTTCAGAATAAGTAACAAAATGTCGAAAACGAACAAATTCAAACTTCGAGCGGTCGAGGTCAAGGTATATTAGTAACTGCCACCTTATTGACTAATCACGTAGCAGGTGGAGTGTCGAATGTAACCTGTCAGCATCTTCCATACTGGATACCTTCATCCACATCTTCAGGTCAGCGCAGATTAAGTAATCCGCCTGAAGTGCGGACGGTAAATCTTTGATGTAAAGGTTGAAAAGCACGGGCCGAGGACAGAACCCTGTGGGACTTCACTAGTCATGAGAACATATTCCGTTTACTTGCACCTGCATCGTGCGGTCGCGATGGAAGTCAGAGATCAAAAAAATGATTCCCGGCGATACCGATTCCTCGGAGTTTAAGCAAATGTCGTACGTGCGGGACCCTGCCGAAAGCTTTGCTGAATGCAACAAACACGGCGTCAAGGCGTTTAACGGAATCTAGCGTATTTGCACATTTATCCTTAGCAACTAATAAGTACGAGGTACATGAGGGTGCCTTTCGAAAACCATGCTATGCATGAGAGAAGCCATTCAGTTCCTGGAGGTAGAGATGAAGAGACTGCATCAAGATCTGCTCCAAAACATTACACGCTATTGATGTTAAGCAGATTAGACGACAGCTGGCTAGATGTTACCTGTTCCCTCTTTTGTATGTGGGTTCCACAGTGCCCACTTACTAAGGCGACGAGAGACGCCCAGCTTCAAAGGAACGACAGAAAACCTGACAGGTGGGGCGACGTACTGCGCCAGTCATAAGGAAAAGCGGGTGCAACCCATTCGGGTCGGGTGATGAATGTGGACCTAAATCAAGGAGAAGTTTTATCACAGAATTGTTGCTAAGGTCTACTTGATCCAACAGATAAGAAAAATTGGACACAGGGTTGTCGCAGGAGGGAATATTTATCGCGAAGACAGAGGCGTATTGTTGGGCCAGAAGAGTGGCTTTATCAACGTCGTCGTATATTTTGATGCACAAAAAGACACTAGATAGAGATAACAAAGCTAGCCCTACTGCTTCTCTTCAGATAAGAGAAAAGCATTTTGAGTGTTGTTATGGAGGGTTTTGCTAATGACAGTTCACATTCTTGACCTTTCTGACCTGTCAAGGTGACGCAAACCTTCCAGATAACCTTGTAGGAAGAGTACTCTGACTCAGTTAGTGAGAGGCTGAAGCGATCACACAATTTCCGTCCTCTGTTCATCAGGGAATCTCAATTCACCGCCATTCCAAGTCGGACCCCTTTTAAGGACTTTTTAAGGGAGAAAGGAACGACCTACTCAATTAAGGAGGTCCTTTTGGAGAGCACAGTTTTCGCGCATTGTCCAGAGGAATGGGATCTTGGAATACTTTAGTCAATAGCATTTGCGTCTCTTCTCAGACAGAGTGGATAATTATGCCAAAAGTTCCCATGACGACCAACTTGACTATAGATTGTGAGGCGACGTGGCCATTGGAAGGAAAAGACAAAAGCATCACCTTTGTCAATTGGTTTAACAACTGGTAGGTTCGTGACATCTGACTGAGCTGGAGTGAGCACAAGGTTCAAAATTTTCGGCGTCTGGTCGACAACAATGCGGGTTGGCATGGTGACATGCAGAAACAAATTATAGTTAATGACGGTTACATCAAAGGAATCAGGTAGACAACCACAAAGAAGTAAGTGGCACCCCATATTAGGGGCTTTCAAATCCCCCATGTTAAGATGGTTATTTCCTGCACGGAGTTTCCTAATCAAACCAAACAAGTGAGCTCCGGATACTCGTGGCGCTCTGTAGACAACACCAATCGTGAAGGATCTGCATTCATCATGAATACGGCATGAAGTGCATCATAGCAGGCTTCTTACAAGTTTCCCCAGGCGCTTTTAAAGGAGGGTAGTCAAACTGACATATCTATAGTCAAATCGCGCCAATTTATAACTCCAATGTACCAAACAAATACCCTCGCCTCCTTCCAATCTCGTCGTAAGTTAGCTCCCTTAACCGACATGCTGGATAGGCATGAGATAGCGCACTGGGGAATATCAGCTTGTATCTTGCCGACCGTTGGAACCACATGGTTAGGAACAGCTGATGTAAAAGGGTTCAAAATAGCCAACGCGATTCTCGACAAACCGAATCTTAGAAATCGGCCAGTACTTGTGGTCCTCGCCGCCACGGAGGAGCGACCTGATCTTAAGAGCAGTAATGTCGGTATCCAGCAACGTCTCCCACTGAAGAAAAGCATCAAACTGAAGTAGGCCACCAAGGCCGCAAAATCAGGCGTGTAGTTGGTGAAAAAGCACTTCGTCTGATGGTTACTAGAGTGATCGACTGACGGTCGATTTCAGCCTTGCTAGAAACCATTCTGCTAGCACACGACCCTGCGCTGGTCATATCGAGTACCTGCGTAGTCTAAGGAACAACGTGCACGAGTTTGGTAGACTTGTAAACTTATATCTTCCAGATATATTTGCGTCCACTGAAACCTGGTTGTCCCCGGATATCACGGATGGTGGAGCAGATCTACTTTGATATGCGCTGCTTAGAACTAACCGCTCCCTTGGTCATCAATACACAGGCGTCTCACTTTTGATGGGTTGCAGATTAGACGTGTTGACCTGCGCATTACAATAGTTGGATCAAACGGTTAAAACACCATTGGAATTTTTGTGCATTTTCTCCGCTTCGTTTACAGTTGTAGTGCAGTATGGAAATCGTGCAAGCTATTACAAGTAGAGCATTGACATTATTTGCACCTAGTCGACGAACAGGTATCTGGTTCTGAGGGATTTCTACCTCCCTGAGGCCTGTTGGGCGGATCTTGCGTGCAACTAAGTCCCAGGAACGTTTGGTGCAGACTTTCCTGAACTAAAGCCTCAAGTGCCGTTGCACCAGTTCGTGAACCACCCCAATAGGTACATGGACACACAATTGTCGTTACTTTAGGTCTTGTCTCTACCAAATCCATCGATCACGTAAGTGATGTCACATACAGTACATCTCCGGGTATCAGTGAGCACGTATGCATACCATTTCGCTGTGCTTTTTCTAGGCACCATCAGGCTATCGTGGGTTGAGTGCAAACATTTGGCCGCGGCATATAGTGCAATGCGAACTAAGGCTTCAGTTCTGTACTGTGAGATCTCGACAGCCGACTCTGTACAGTGAGCCCAAGAGACATTTAACGCCTACCTCACAAAGGTTTCACCTCGCTACATTCCTTTCTTAGAAACGGGAGATATACGCACGGGCTCCGTAGAGAAATGCACCGAAGTGGACTCACCAGAATCGTAGTAAGGTACCATGCTGACCATCGCATAAGGTAAGAGGCAGGAGTTCGGGCCACCGAATATTCTAATGCACCGCAACAGAAAGCTAAAAAGGAGAGAAAAGGTGTCATCAAGTGCACCAACAGCGAAAGACTGAAGCAGCCTATCGCGTCAGAGTACATTTGTCTCACTGTTTTGATACAGGTCTGTAAGCTCATCACGACGAAGCGAAAAAGCGCATAGAGATGGACTCATCTGGGTCGCACGTGGATCTAACCATCCGGGCGCGTCACGCGCGGTCCGCAAACCAAACAGTTACAAACCGTTCGAACGGAAACTACGGTGATTCGGACCACTGTGTCAGAAAGTTGACTCAAGTTTTATTGCCGCTGTACTCCAACTTCCAAATCTAAGCTTACGCAACCTCACTAAATTGTAGCCAACGAGTCCGTAAACAAAACAAGGGGAACTGTGCATGATGTAGTAGGAAGCACACCCATTTAGCGCAGCACGTTGAAGCATCAAGTAATAAACTTCCTCCGCGAATATTTAATAGCACTGTAACAAAACTAAAACGAGAGGGTTGTTAAGTGTGAGACTGAAATGGTCTATTTCATCAATGTATGTTTGTTTCGTTAACTCGACACAGGTCTGTTAGCTCATCAATATGAAATCCAAAACTGCAAAGAAGTGAACTTACCACATGATTTCGAGGGAATCAGTATTCGGAGCCACCCATCACGGCCCTCCAGTGAATGTGTTGTCATTCGCTGGGCCCATAGCCTAAAGTTAACGAGCTTGCTTTGTAATCGGATGGCGCAGGTTACATCCTGCGCGGGGACCGGGCGACCCTAGCGTTATCCTTAGCCCACGTGCTACCGGTGGTAGTTGCGGAGTGTCGGTTCTACATACCTGCGTACCGCTGATGCCTCTTTTCACTCGAAGAATGACTGCAGTGACTAAGACGAACGAGACCGTATGGTACTTCATTGGATCACCAGGCCGAAAGCCGGCAGTCGATGGATTTAGAGGAAATGTTGAATAGTCCACATCACGATTCCCTGCTTGTGCAGCGTGCAAACATGTTGACGGACCCGGAGGCGATTGTAGGAATCGCCGATCGGCAACATCGACGTCACCTGGCTCTTGTGATTCAACGGTTCACGCTGTCAATATAGTGGCTCGACGTCTCGTCGATAATTTTGGTACCGGGGTAAACATTGTCCATGCTTAGTTTTCTTTGAAGCAGAAGAAGTTCGAGTGATGCGTCCGTAGCGGGTCTACTTCAAGCAGAATGGTTAACTTTATAGTTCGCGGCGTTTTTGACGTTCAGTGGCATTCATTCTTAGCTGCCTTCTGAATTGGTGATGAAACTAACACAGAAATGCGAAACGCACTATTCTCAAGCAGCTGGTTCTTAAGCAACAAGGGAGAAATTAAAACCCACCGTCTGGCATCGGATGCCTTCAGAAGAGAATTTCGATGTGACTGCAGAAGAGCATCTGAAGCTCAATGCCATTAGCGGTAAGTTCAAGTTCAAATTCAGATGGGACTGAAACGATAGTGGAAGCCTTTGGGTGCTCCATCTTGGGTAGATCGGTGAGCCAGGAATTGATGAAATGCTAATTTTTGATAGATCTAAAACGGAACACCCCTATCGCAACCTGGCCAACCAGTTACTGCCTATGTTTCCTCTCCTACCAATCCCTGCGGTGGCAGTCGCGTGAAGTAAGCAAAGTATGAAAAGGTGCAGAATAAGGAAGTGCACTTGAAATAAGCAAATAATACCAATGCGTGACGAAAAGCAGAAAAGAAACTCAAAGTAAGAAGATGCGAGTTACTCAAAAATGGAAGTGTTTTGTGTTGCCAACCATGAAAGTCAAATTGAAGCTGAAACCCCTCATTCTTTGATTCCCTGATAACACTTTTCGGAAGCATGTTACAGCACTTTATGCCTCTGTGTGACAGCCGGATTTCCGACCTAGTCCGATCGGACCGCGGTTTGTCCAGCTTCAAGGATTGACCGAGTAGAACGGAAAATATAGCGGGACTGAATAGCCCAGATAAATCTGGACCAACCTTCCTAGTTAATATACTATAGGTTTGGATTAGGTCTCCTCTATGCCTTCGGTAGTGCATTGAATGCATTCCCAAACTAAGTAAACGCTCGTGGTATCTCCGTCCCCGTAATCCTTCGATTGACCTAGTATCTGCTCGTAAAACCCTCACTTGCTCCGCTTCATCCCGGACGAAGCAGGGCGAACAAGACTGGAAGCAATATTCCACATGTGGCCGAACGAAAGCCGAGAACAGTCTCGTAAGGATGCCGCCCGTCAAGACTCCGAAAGAAATTCGTATTAACCACCACACGTGGAAACCTCTGCTTGCGGCCTTCTTCCAGTTGTAGCCGGAGCGTAAAGTAGAAGCGTGTACGACGCCTATGTCAACCTGGCTAGATACATGGGGGAGTTCGACTACACCGACCAAGTACTTTGTAGGAAGACAACTACCTCCACTTCGAAGAAAGGAGCACTTTGCCTGATTTATGGGCAGTAACCATCAAGTAGCCCAGTCCCAAAGCTTATCCAATGCTCGCTGAATAGATTCCAAACCCCAGGAACTTCGACAATGTTCTACATCCTTAAGTTATCGACAAATAGCAGCGCTGATGCTTCAAGCTCCGCGGGTAGTTCATTCACATAGATAGAGATGAGCAGCGATCCAATGACCGAGCCCTGCAGCAAGCCAATAAGGATAGACTGCCTAAACGATAGGCCCCGACCTATCCGTACATACTGTTCTCTACCCTCTAAGAAGGCTATCGCGCAATGAAGGGCGCAGCCAACTAATCCGTAGAAGGTTAGCTTTTGCGTTAGACACAAATGGGGTAGCTTGTCAACTGCCTTCGAAAAGTCGACGAAACGCACGTCCAGTGCGTGGCCATTATCCACCGCATCCGCCCAACTTTCGCGAACCACCAGTAGATTCGTCAGACAAAGAAATCCCTTCAGGAATCCGTGTTGTACATTGCTAAGTAGGTTAAACCTACTCAGATGGCTGTTCAAATAATCTCGCGCTAATAAGCGTAAGCTCAAGCAGATCAGCGCCGAATTGCCTGACGCTGAGTCTCAAGGAAGATCTGCCCAGCATACCTCTGGGAGGCGGAAGTACCCCATCATCAACCACGGGTGTGCGGACTGGGAGCGGATGAAATCAAGAACCCCTTTGGATACGCTCCCAGGGCTTCTATACAAAATTACACCTGTGACCTGAGCCAAAGATGTGCTAATAACAGCCGACAGAGCTTCAACAGTTTTGTCTGCCGACTGAAATAAGCAAGTCTTCAAATCGTCAAGTTTGCTACTCACATATATTGCGGCGCCCCCACCCTGCCGACAAGCGGAGCGATCGCATCTAAATAGTGCGTAGCTAGATAGATGTACCTCACCATCCGTGATGTCCTGGAATAACCACGTTTCAGTGCATTCCAGTTTCTCAGAAGGAGACCCATTTACACGCAGACCTAACTCGTACACCTAATTCCTTAGGCTGCGCACATTACTTAACACGCTCTGTAGGTATACGTTAGATGCCGTCCTGAGTCGTGCGCGACCGGAATGGGCAGTGGTAGGGCGGAACAAACGTCGGCTGACCATCCGAAAACCCATTAACCGGAGACCTTTACAAACGGCCGCTAGCCTGCTTTTGAGGGCCTAGATGGCCTCGCTTAGCTTCAGCCTAACGGCCAACGGTAGAGCCGGCTGAACTCTAATGGTTTTACCTTTCAGCTTGAAAGCAAACGGCAAGAGAGCGCTACTTTCTTCCGGGGTAGAGTGCATCACGAGAAATAGTCGCGGTCGAAGGTTTGGTACATTAACTTGGACGTTTCTCAGTCTAATCATCTTCCTGACAGTAACGCCTGAAAAACCATGCGGAAGTAGCTTCGTTGCGCACATTTTAAGCCATTGAAGGCCGTCCAACATGCAATCTGCAGGAAGGACCGCAGTAGATTCAGCCGCGTTACGGAATATAACGCTGCTATCCATGAAAGAATCACCACGACGGGGTGTATTAAACCCGCGGTCTTTGATTCGATACTTGGAGCAGGTGGCTTCACCACTGGTGATGAAACTGTCTTTATCCCCTTCAATGCTGTAGCAACGGAAGCGTGCGTTTTTCGCTCCATTTTTGATGTCTTTCTTTTTTCGTGTCATCGAGTCCACCGAAAGGCTTTATTGCAGATTTGGTCTGCTTTTGCTTCTTGGTAACGGGAGCAGGGTTCCGTGACGCTTTTTCGCTTTGAGCAGAACATGCCTTCTCTGTGAGAACTAAGATGTCCGGTAACTTCGGCGGACAAGTAGTGCGTGTTGGAAACTGCTTTCGCACAACCGTCAGAAGGTTTGACAAGTAATGACACGGCTTGTTTCCGGTGCCGAGAAAACTACAACTTATTGTTTAGCAAAGAGCTCACGAAGTTCCCTGGATCTCTTTCGCTTTACTCAAAGGGACACTTGAAGCAGCAATTCGGCGTCGAACAAGCTAGCTTTAGATACGACGTCCGGTGCCTTGACATTCCCTAAAGCCGGAGCGTCGGATCTGCCAACAGTGATCAATGAGATGTTGACAGTGTGATTGTGGTACACAAGGTCGTTATTTGATGAAGGAGACTATTATGCTTTTGGATACGTGAGTATGTTTATTATTATGAGAAAGACGTTGTTAATAGGCTTAGGGGTTGAGTTATAAATCATTATGCGAAACGGTTTAAGTGCATCTCAGTCGGCCATAGCACCATACCCGTCGTACCCTCGTGTCGCCTTTCAGCCTTGATCCGCCAAAGATTTCTACTCAGCGCTTGAGTCCTATCTATCCGCTGACTTACCACCAATTGACCTTTGAATCGCTTACGTCGCAAGCCATTTATACTTTCACTTACTTATTCTGCGCTCCCTATGGAAGTAGGTTGGCTACCAGCTGTTCATCCACCATTCAAACGCCGCTGGTCTTTGAATGCTGCTTTCTGTCTTCCCGCGCAATAGTTGCATCATAGCAAACCGATACTGCGTTAGTTGCCTAATGGCACAAAGTGCTGTATTCTATGTGGACGGTAGCAACCAACCTATACGGCAATTGCTTTCGTAGAACATTTAAAACACACTTTCAGCACAAACAGTGTTGCATGTTGTATATCATTTGTCTCCATTAAATGTCATAACATATGACTTTAAGGATGTTTGTTTCCACGCCTGTTCTTTGCGGCCTTGTTTGTCTCTCACCTTCCCTTTTCTTGAGGTCAGGAATTTCTTGAGGATCTGGGATTGGACCGAGAAATCGTTCTTGCCCGGGACAGGACATAGTAACCCACAAGCACCTACAAAACACATGGCTGTACAACAAATGGATACAACTGCATTCACTACCACGACCGTTGTCCGGTAATGATAGCTGGACACGAGAACCACACTCCTGAAAATTATACATAAACTGGAAAAATCCAGACACAAGAAACTGATAGTTTGCTCACCTGGACACTCACAAATACCATACTTCGTGAAGCTTTCACCCTTCATTGGTCTCAGCCATTATGGCAGACCTGACCAAGGATACCTGATCAATTAACAGAGGAAATTGAAAGCCAATTGACTGCGGATAACCGAGGGTGAAATTAGTCGGCAAGCTGCTCTGCCAGTTTTACATTAGTGTACAAACGGATTTCTGAGAGTGTTCAAGGACGTGGTGGGTTTTCGGCTGACAAGCCTACTCCCTATAAAAGGCCACAAACGTCCGCTTAACAACACTGCGACGTGGCGTATGTGAAACGCCACTGAATAAAGTCACTGCCCACAACTACATACTGGCAAGTCGACTGGAATTATAGTTTAATATTTTCCTGACACGTTCAGGAGAAAGGTACACCCTGCCTACGTGTATCGTTTTCACTACACATGTACTGCTTAAACTGTTTACACTACGCACGCTATAACCCAACGTGTCGTCATGCATTGATGACTTTATTCCTCATGATTACGTTTAAAATTTCCGCGGCATCTTCAACGTTCGGCTTACTGCCGATTATATACATAGCAACGTGTTTGTTGCGAAACCTAATTGCATGTAAATGTTGATCGTGCCTGGTTTAGTGTGTCTCGACAATTTCAAAAATAAACTGTTCATTTTTTAATCATTTCTCCCTTTCTCACGACAGCAGCTACGTTGGATGAACCTAGTTCATTATGACGTATATCCAAGGATAATGCTCTGGACTTTTGAGCCGTGTGTTCACTCGCTCCTCCAAATACAGCTTGCTTGTGTTTGCTTGTGAAGGAGTGTGGGCAGGCTCTGTTGATGAAACCTGGATCCCATCCGCATGCCTCCCGGTCTTATTCCTTCGGGTTTACACTGGATATCAGTTGTGTGGATAAAGCTTGGGTTGCGCAGCGCAAGCCATCCTTGGTCCCTCAGTAGGCGCAGGCATCCTGTGGATGGCCACAGTGACAGTCAACTCCGGAACCGGATGCCGCCAACCATTTGTATAAATACATATATAGATGTATATATATCATCACTTTAGATCGGTTGCAGCAAGCACTTGATGTATTGCGCAAAGGAAGGATTAATTTTATACACATTAGGCTTCTTCATGCAATTACTAACTTACACTTCCATGGAATTTAAAAGCCGCCTATTTATTAGCATAAGAACATACATAAATATGATTTGGCTGCACTTGTGTGCTTGTATGCATGCGCATATTAACCTATTTATGCACACAACACAATTTATAAACTCAGCGTACCCTATAGAGGAACCGGCAAGGAAAACAGTTTGTTAGGTTTACCTCACATATAAAATATCCTGATGTGCCTAAGCGTCGGACGACCGTAGTTCTCGAGGTATGCCGAAGTGTACGTGTACGTAGAGTCCGATGGTGAATAGAGCAGGCAGCGACGCGCACAATCACAGCCATCCAGGGGCAACCAAGGTAGAACCACGGAAGACGAGCTCGAAACCAAGTTTATATATATAGTTAATAAAAACAAAGCTGTACAACAACTAC
>CALYDF020007114.1:0-12766 GCA_944474145.2 Dicrocoelium dendriticum | reverse complement strand
TAAGTTCACAAAGGATGCTAATCACATCATCTCATGGGCCCTTCCGATTTGGCTATCGCCCACTGTTGTTTGCGGTTAGCCTTATGTGTTTGTAGGTGGTTGCCACTTGGATCTCGGTAGGCCCGCACAAACTCTGATATCCTCTATCCGGTGCTACAACAAACGGATAGTGCACAAGGCAGAGGTTTTGAGTAGTTTTTTTCCATGACGTAAAAGCTTAATCCCTTACACAAACGCGATGTTTGTCTAGTAGTTCGGATGGAAACTTAGTAAGCAGACGTCCGTAACAAGCCTACTTACTGATGATTAGGACAGACTTCTATTTGAAAGTCATTTGACATGTTTGTGGCAAGTTTCATGGTCTATCAATGACACTACAGTACATGAGAACTGTCTACTCTGCGTTGCAGAAAATGCAGGGTTGCAGGATGGAGCCACCCCGATGCTGAAACCTTTAGGGTGTGGTCTAAACGCTGGGCCCGCCGTAGGACAGATCAGCGTTGATGAAAACCAAGTAGCAGAGCCGACGACCAATGTGCTAAGGAAATTGCCGGTGATTCGGTTTCTTACCTGCACTTTTACTGAACATAAAACATCGCTTTTACTATTTATCGACATTGGATACTATTGTTGTTTGTATTTTTCGACTACCTGTTGTTTCACTGATTGGACATCCCGTTCACTACCGGTTCTACTGGGAATGGTGCAATACCTTGTTCCGTGCTCGTGTAAATCTGCACCCAATGCAATGTAACTCTTTCAATTATGCGTTGTGTTCGTCAACTTTCGCACTGATAAACCAGTAGTTGAGTTCCAATGTACACACTTATCGTTGTCTGTGCAATGGAAGTTAAACGCAAGCGTCTAACGTAGCCGCGCTACTCAGGAGCTTAGATGAATTATTTGCATATCCCATGCAACTGATGTGACATCTGGTTTGGCAACACCACAAAGCAACACACTAACCTTCTCCTAGAATGAGACTTTAGCAACGTCAGAATTCCTCTGTATGAGGCATAAGTTCCAACTACAAACAAATGGCGTTTAACTCTACCTAGTGCATTAAAATAAGTGTATTTCATAGAGTTGATTGAACGCAAACGACTAATCAGGAGAATCAAATCAATTAGCGGTGATTCGGCTCTGTGATTCAAACCCACATCCACCACGAGTTTGACTTGCGGTTACCTCCATCCTCTTCTGCTACAACACTGGAAAAGTGGCACTCAACAACCAGGAGGATAGCCGGGACCGCGGTTTAGTCGATGTAACCCCATGGGATTCCATGAGTTCGGAATTCGGAGGTTGCAGCACACATCAACTCATAAAAAGCTTAATACACTCCCTCATACTACTCACTGGTTCTCAGTAATTCGGCTTAGGCAAGACACATGCCTCCTCGAATCGGTTGGGTGGCTTGCAGCAGGAAGCGTTGCTCTGGGGGCAAATCCCGTCCTCTGCACGTTCATAATATGCATGACAGTGGAGGATGACCGTGCTATATCACAGTTCAAATATCAATCATGATAGTCTGCTGCCGTCCATCAACGCTCCGTGGTAAATGTCGGCTGACTCGTACCGTAAGGTCGTGGGTCCGAATACGATAGTATACGGCGGTTGGCGCTATTGACTAGTCCCAGTAGAAAGAAATGGACGTCTAGCGCTTCTCTGAATGTGCGGTGGCTGTCTGCCTGACTCCGTGCAGGCGACGACTTTCCCCAGCTTTTTACACTACGGTCTCGGAGACCGGTTAGCGAGGCAGGGATTTTTGTCTAATAAGTTGTTGTTGATTATACGTGTTCAGTGAATGTGGTAGCGTTGCAGCTGTTGTTGGCAAAATGCAAGTCTTAACAAGGCTGGGAACTAAGCAAGTGAAGTTAGTAATGGTGATATTGTGCGGCAGCAAAACAGATGGAAAAGAAAGGATGGAGATAGTAGCGGTAACGTATCTTCGCTTATTCACTACGATGATGGCTTTAAACTGCACACTTATGGGCGTGGGATGAGACTGAAGTATGACTGAGCATTCAGGGCTTTGTGTGTACGATGATGATAGCATGATGCTCATGCTCATGCCAGAGCTGAAACACAATCACCAGATGCAATGATTGCAAGCCAGAAGTCTGCAACACTACGCTGTGAAGCGCAAGTCTACGGTGGAAACGTTATAACACGAAGAAAAAATTGGATGGTTATCAGAATAAAGAGTTAGAGGTTTATGATTCCTTACCCAGGTACCACCGTCCGCTGCAATGGCGGACGTAACTGGAAGTCAAAATTGCATCTGACAATTAAGTGAGATAGCTTAAGTAAGTACACATTTTAGCTGCATGATGTTCGGTAGTAGTATCTAAGCGCAACTCCCCTAAATGAAAAGAGGTCAAAGAATGAAGTGAGGTAGTTTCCAGTGTACGCTGAATCGCTTGTGTCAAATTAGTTGCGCATAGCAACAGCACAAACGAGAGGTCAAAATTACACACCGTGAAATTTATGGCAGGAGTTGGGAACACATGAACTTACCCAAGAGATAACTAACAATGTTACCCCCAGGGCACAGGGTGTCACGAATTGAGCAACCGAATGGCGAGCCACCTGCAAGGTGACAGTCAAAACGAGTACAAATAGCACATAGGCCAATTGTGCATGTTGTGCGGGCATGGCGCATGCAGCAATGATAGTGACCCATAGGGAGAAAAAGCCTCCAAAGAAATCGCAGAGTGACAGCACGTTTATCGGCAACAGGCATGCTGGTGAGGTAGACTGAGAGATAAAAGTTGTGGGACGCTCCACAGCTTCACTATGGCATCCAGAGATATTTGAAAGCGAATAGCGATCAGTAGACAAGGTATCTTCCCCAGTTTCCGGAGTCTTCAAGCGAAACGGCGGTTTCGCTGCGTCCGCATCGCAGAGATGATAGATCTGGTGGGAGTAAAACCAATGGGAGTTTTACACATCGACCCTTGAGAAAGCGTAACAAAAAGGTGACTGAAGCAGGAAGCGAATCATAAGAACTGTACCGACTAGAGTTGAAAACGCTAAAACCTGGAGACCAGTATCTATGGTGAACGCTGTGCTTACAGCACACCTTCAAATGAGATAGTCAAATTCAGATAGTCAACAGTTGCAGATCATAAAATGGACGCAGAACTTCTAGCACCTTAAGCAGATATATGTTTTTAAGGTATCCAAATCGTTTTGAATAGTAATCAAACAACAAACTTTCGATGAAATCGGATACGAATGCAGTTTGGGAATAATTGGAGCTCAGAAGTTTTAACCGGTGCATTGTATGAGGAAAGCTGGAGCTTCCAGCCCCCGCGAATTAAATGTAATATGCCTTATTGAGGAGTCCTGAAAAGATAAAACAGTCGTTTAGCGCTTTACTGGCTATGTAAGAGGTGTCTTGTTGGGTTCAGCTAGGGCAAATTGCCTTGGAATCTAAACTACCAAACTGGACTCTTAAACAGTGGTAAGGGTATACAATGTTTTTTTCAGAAGGTCTTTCGGAGTCAGACAAAACGGTGGTTTAGCGATTTTCCGGATGTGTGGTTGCTACCTAGCCGGGTCTGGCTGCGACCAGCCATTTCGGAAGCAAGAAAACCGGTGCACTGCAGCGCAGTGATGCGGGAGAACAATACCGAAACCCGCCAATTCGGTCGGATACGGTCACCGTGATCGGAATGTCACCGATTGGCTTCACAGTCAACCAAAGCCAAATGGAGTTGCGCGTTGCAATCCAAAACACACGGTGTGTACTACAAAACTTAACCTTCAAAACAAACCCCATTATACGCAGTAAGGTGCTTAGCAGCTTAATGCTACCTTGAGTGGTGGAGGGTGATTGTAACTCTCTGGGGGCCAGTCCTATCCTCTGCACGCTTATAACGTGTCTCTAAGTTATGGGTTAGTCGCACTATATCGTACTTAGTATTCCATCATGGCATTCCGCCTCCGTCACCCAGCGCTCGGCTGCATAAGTAGCTAACTCGCAATAGTAAAGCGTCGGGTTCGAATCCAATAGGATCCAGCGGATGTGAGCAGCCGATGAGCTTTCCACAAGACGAAGGTACAGCGTAGCAGCTTTCCGATTGTGCAATGGTTGTCTCACTGAGTCTGGCTGCGACGAACCGTTTAGAAAAGAAAATTGGTTTCTCTGGATTTATTCATCGATAATATGCAACACGATCGCTACACTAACACCATCGGTGTGAATACCAAGTGTGTCGCCAAATATATCACAAAAACAATGTTAGTGGCTGAATATGAACTGAAGAAATGGCCGTCCGGGTAAGGATGTTTTGCTTGCACAAGCTAGAAACCTACTGTTCGTCCAGCTCCGTTTGGAAAAATCTTGTTATTGGTTCAGCTATCCTCGTAAATGCCACCTGCAGCGCTTTCAGGGGGAATGTTGTCAACTCCAGGGTAGCTATGTGTGCGCAACGACGGCAGCTTCCTAAAACTGGTCGCCGAACCAAAAGTGACGTGTGTAAATACTGGCATCTGGGAAAGTAGGACAGGTATGTTATCATTACCGGTACCACGTCGGAAATTTGGAGCATATTGTAGCCGTAGAAGGTTGGCTGCATCTACGGCGGTTTGAGCACATCCGTCAGCTGATGTTAGTGGGGGAACATCACGTTTCACATTCCGGAGGCAGTTCACAAGCTTTCACAAACCTTTTCCGCTCGACTCCGCAGATGTACTAATTTGTCCTCGCGCACAAGTGTTGTGCAGTGATTACGATGCACAACATACTGCAGTTCGCTCTATACACTTGCCACGCAGCGTCTCTTACTGTTATGTGTATTCGGGTTCTACTCCAAATGAATGTGTGTACCCTTGCAGAACGTAGGGGCTTGTTGACCCATGCAGATTTAATCAGATCACTGAACATGCTAGTAAAAACCAGCAAAACACTGTCAATGGAACAGTGGCGCGGAAACTCCGTGCCGGCATCCCGCACAAGTTCTGTCAGTATGTCTGATGCATGATTGTTCAAAGCCAGTTAACATGTCCTTTTGGATACTCCGCATAACACACGAAGTCGTAAATTATGGTTACGTGGTCGCCTCGCCCCAGTGGGCTCTCCAGCTTTGGTTTCTCAAGCATGAGCTCTTGGTTCGTGAGCACTAAATGAAGCACATATGGTTTATTTCCGGCTCGGAATCGGGTAGGTAAACTGACATGGTTGAGGAGCGGAAAGCTTGCAATATGCTCTTGCAAGTCGGCCTTAAACTACTTGTTGGGGGGATGCCGTAACTTCCAACTCATGAAGATTGAAGTCACCTGAGATGAGGATATGACTGTATCGTCTTCGTAGGACTCTTACCGTGGATAAAGCCAGGCGGTAGTCCATCGCTAAGGTGGACAATGGGGGCCAATAAACAACGGCCAAAAGGCAAGTGTCATTGGGTCTCAGTCGCAGACTGCACCAGAGTGGGTCTATGGTCCGCGTTTCTGAATCGGTCACCAGTTTGCACTGCAGGTCATTGCGGTAGCATAATATCGCTCCCTCGCATTTGAAGGTCGATCGTCTCGGCGAAGGGATATAACCTTATCGCGGCTTCAACATCGGTAATTTCTGAGTTAAACATGGTTTCCTTAAGGAATATGAGGTCCCAGGCATGTGACGCTTGACGTAGCCGCAGTTCTGCATGCTTATTTAGGAGACCTTGCGCACTGGTGTACATGCGGGAAATTTTCTGTTTTTAGCAATGAGTCGTGGAATGCTTGCTTCGGATAGAATGTTATGCAGACCGGCGAAGTTCCGCAACTAGTCCTACTTTGAGTGGGGGGATGACGAACTCATCTGTGTCCGAATCATGGTTCCTACCATTACCTCCTTGCTTCGCTCTTTGTATGCAATGAATGGGCTACGTTTGCCAGTTTCCTTGGTTAGTTGATTGAAGTTATCAGAACTCTAGTCGGTAAGTGGCCTGACTAAGTGGCTGCTCTCGTGTGTTTGCTTAGCAGATGCTGCTTTGGTGCGGAGCTTGCAAGGAAGGCTGCTGCGGCACACATACTATCCTTCCACTACCATTGCTGACATTTGTCTAGATTGAAGGACCATTTGCACAACCCTCGGGCCACATCCCTTGTAGTTTGGCCATCGGCGCAGCCACGAGATTGATTGTGCCATGCGGTTTACGAGGGAGAGGGTGTCGCGAATGTATCGCCATTGCTCCAGGTCGTCAGTGATCGCTTTGCGCTCATGGTGACTTTCAGCCTCGGGAACACCGTGTAGCAAGATGGCCCTGGCCACCATTTACTTTCGGTTTTCGTCCAACTAGTGCTTCGCCTGTCTGCGCTAGCCCCACGGAATATCCGGGAATAGGCGGATGGAACATGACCCATTCCGGAGGCGAGCTGTTGATAACAGGACAGCTTCTGCTTCATTGACAGAACTCAGCACAACTCGGAGAAATCTTGGTTCACCTAGCGCTGTGAGTTCGGTGACGGGTAACGCGCGTCAAATTTACGGGCTTAGTTACAACCCCTACGTAGTTACAGTGGTTCAGATCATCGAGATGTTTTCCTTTTAAGGAATTTGATGTCGATTCTGGAACGTTGGTACAGATTACCACTGGGATACTATGTGAAACTCTGGTTGAGGTCAAGAGACCCGCTGTTCAGTATGCAGTAGATGGAGACTGTTTGGGTACAACTTCGTCTTCTTCATTTGCTATGGGTCCAATGGGACTGGCCGAAGATCTAGGTTTCTGGTCACCATTGGCAGCAACCGAGTTCCACCTACCACTGATGTCGAAACCCTTCTGAATTTTCGGAAGCATTTGGAGGGTGGACGCAGCCCTGACCGTACTCATTGCGATCAGACTGGCGATGGTTATCTCAGGCACAATTTAGCACAATTTAGCGTTTAATGCCACAGATGATGCATTTTTAGCGATCTGTCTGGTCTTCTTCCCCACTTTTAATGCAGTGCTGGAGAGGAATGACCGGAATTTAGTACCTGTCACGCTTTCTACAAATAAATCGCTTTTGGTGCTCCTCGTTTGTTCAAACCATGCCATTAGTCTTTCGTACTTCCGCGATAGTTCGTGTAGAATCTTTACCAGTGGGATGACTATAACTAGTGAACAGAACCACAGCGAATTCGTTTTACCATTGTGCAGCTTCAACAGGTTCGGTGTGAGCTTGGAACATTGGCGATGGAATTTACCATGGAAACTGGATTCCGATACGTACAATTTTCTGGCACAAGAGAAAGGCTACAAGCTGCTGTCGATCTGTATGCGATAGGTAGGGTAGGTCGCCGCAACCCACTCTCTCGATCGATGGTATTCCCATAGAGGCCCGGGCGCTTCTGGTTTCCTGTCGGTCGCGTGTGCGCTGTATTATCTGCATGTTCAAGGTCGTCACGTTCTGTGCGTCTGGCCCAGGCGGGGCACATTTAAGTGGCTAGATCGTTCACGCGGCAAACAGAGCGACTGAGCGAAACGGACACAACGTCTACGATAGCTACTTCGATGAACGGTCCACAGCTGTAGTTGCTTCTTCGTCAGATGAAACGCGCAGTTGTTTTTCGTTTGAGACCACAAACATTTCTGTGTGCTTGGTGATTCGGAAAATCCCTGGATTACGCTTTTGCGGGAATGACGCAATAACCGCGATGTGGAGATAAAACACGATCCACAGAATCTAGGTCCGAAAGATGGCGTGCACTAGATAGCGCAGATGAAGCTGGGTCGAAATGTCAGAGTAACATCGTTTTATGTATCCCCCGAAGAAATTTTTTGTAGGTTTATCGCAGTGAGTCCTAGGCAGACAGCCACCACACTTCCAGGAAATCGCTAGACCTTTGTTTCCTCCTATTGATACTCGTCAGTAGCGCGCAACCGCCGAATCCTGCCGGAATTAAACCCACAACCTTAATTTTTCGAGCCAGCGAAGTAGGTCGCTGAGTCACAGGCGGCGGCAACGGACCACCATGACTGATATCCAACAGTGATATAGCGCAGCTCATCCTGCATCGTCATGCATACAATGAAAGTGCAAAGGATAGGGCTAGACCCCAGTGCAACGACTTCCTTTGCAAGCCGTTTACATGCCACCTTCATTGGTGGTGGAGGAATTTAGTCAAGTACATCCGTCCTATATTCATCAAGTTCTGCAACCTAGCGCTATCTGTTTATTACAGGAAACGCAGGTATGAACAGTAGAAGATCCTATCTGCTTGGTAAGATCACAAATCGCTACATAGGACATTGGAAATTCAATTTAAAGTTGGAAGATCTTTGATTCACTTCCGAAAACGAACAATTAGACCAAAGCCGGGGAAGTGTCCATTTAGCGTCACCAAACATCCGACCATGTACTCGGTAGACTTGAACAGGTTTGACAGTTATTACCAGAATGAGATTTGCGAAAGTGTTATCTACCCTTAAGGACATCAGGAACATAGAACCACATGCACAATGTAAGCTTTAGAGCCAGTTTTAAGCCGCTGCGGTCAACTTCCACGTTGTAGCGACCTGGAGATTTCCCCGTATGATGTGTAAAATATTATCAAATTATAGGTCTATTTATATCAAAGAAAATCAAGTAGCTTTGTGTCTCAGATGGACAACCCTCGATTATAAACACACACACATCCGGAATGCGACCCGAATGCCTCATGCATTAGCTCCCTGAACATTTTTTTCTTTCTTCTCCCTAGTTATCCTTTCTTTACGTGTCTGTTAGCTTAGCGATGTTGAACCTTTCGGTAGTAAACCTACACTTCGCCTGCTTTAATTCACCTTTAAAGCTTTTCTACGCAGTTGGCTGTATGTGCGAATATAGCGACTATCCATCGATTACGCTATAAGGTATATATATATATCTATATATATTTATTTATTTATTTATTTATTTATTTATTTATTCACAGTCTGCTAACAGACATTGTGCCATCAGAACCACGGCGGAAGAAAAAGGTGAAGAAGATGGGAACACTAATGCGATTAAAATATATGGGAAACGATATTTTGGTTTTACACACGCCATTTTGTATTTTTTGTTTTGTAAGTTTTTGTGTGTATCAAAGGGATGGTGAAATTGGGGAACAATATTGCCGCCACTGATGTCTGTTGCGGGCCATGACGTCCAATGTTTCCAACCACTGCAATTCAGCATCTCGTGGTCCCCAACCTGGAAGGCGGACTGACCCGACTGCTGCCAAACTTGAGGTCGCCTTCTTCATACTCCTTCTCCACGTCAACTGCTGTCCACCGCGGCACTTTTCCAATCGCTCCCTGGGAGTGCAAATAGCGCTCGACATGCAAGGCGATGGGCTGGCATGCGCAGAAGGTGTCCGAGCCAGCGCATGCGATGTCGGAGAATAACGTCTTGAAGACTGGCAATATTCGCCCCAAGCACGCGGTCTCTCACCTCTGCGTTGCTTACGTGGTGTTGCCACCACACCCTAGCAATCCTTCGTAGACGGCGATTATCAAAGACTGATAGCCGCTTCATATCTTCCGAGCGAATAGGCCAAGTCTCACAGCCGTACAAGAGTAGTGCACGGACGGAAGCATTGTACACCCTGCCCTTGAGCTTGAGACTGACATCACGACGACGCTATAAGGTAATCTTCGTGCAAGTGCCTGTAAAGTAGTGCTGAACCAGTTCACTTTACAATCCAAAGTGTAGCATAAATAAACCTCGCGCCATCAAACGGAAGCAGGAGAAAAGGTACTTGAGTTCAGCAATTGCGTCGATTGCTTGATTAAAAATCAGTAGCAGGTCTCACCTCTTACGGGTGTTGCACTACTCGAAGGATCTATTGTACTCCACATCGCATGTCCATATACAGTTGTCCACTTGTGATCTCGGAATTACGCACCCAGCAATATTCAAGTTCTTCGTATGGGCCAAATATTAAGTAGCAAATGCTAGAGAATCTGTAGTTAATATATCCAACAAGATGCACACAATATGTTAAGAATCTCATGTCTCAGTTTTGTACATATGCATATCGCCCATAAAGAAGCATGCTTACCAATGTACATATTGATTTGTGCCGCTAAATACAAGGTGTCATTATCATTATTGTTATATGCCATCAAGGATACTCATGGATACACATGAAGTCCAGCGTTGCTCGGGTGGGATGGATAAATGCAGTGGCTCCGCACCGATTAACAGCAGAATCATCACCCAAGCCTCAGTTGGGTTGTGCCTCGTACCGGCGAGGAATACACCGTTTATTCCAACATCTTGTATTTAGGACAACCAAAGTGATGCCCAGTAAACTGTAGATAACGAGCTTATACCTTTGAATACTCCGAATCCCCCAACTGACACACGAACGCTGTTTACTTGATACCATCGACGTCCTACTGCATCGTAACATCAAGCAACCCTTCTTTGAGGGATAGGCCTGCGTGTGAAGCTGCCGCCGATGCCACCTGGCCCGCAATTCCTTTCATCCCAACATTACATAAAAGATATTTCTCTGCATCTCTCAAGCACACTGCCAGATTCTTGCCTCACCAATCATTATAACCGCACCCTTCCAGAGCACTTTCTCCCTATGCAGTGACACACGGGAGCTAGTGCCCACAAAGTACCCACCTTTATTGATCGAGGAGCCATCGTCAGTCCTTAGATAGCGCGGCTACAGTATACATGGTGTGTTGTGGAGGTAGAGAAAAGCTAGCACTGATGAGATTAAGTGTCACAGCTGATGCCTGAAAATCGACATGGAAAAAGCAATCAAATGCACTATTCAGACGTAAAATGCAGACACAGCTTAATCTTTGCTTACCCATGACCTCGTCAACCTCCTGGGAGCAGTTAGCGATTGAGATATAGGTTATCAAAATAAAATAGTTACTCAAAGTTATGCAGACAATGACATAAAAGTCTTCAACTACACCGCAGGGTAGTGTACAAACAGTCTATTCAGATAACTCCGAAGTACATGTGAAGTATGACCGAAAAATTTATTAGTGCGAAGATGGCACATAGAATTTTGCTGTAGTCACCTGTACAATTCCCCGTCTGGTTGCAATATGCAACATACAAAATTGTGGTTCCACTATGTGTCATGGATAAGTTAGCGCTTTGGTGGGTCGAATGGTAATTCTGTCTGTTTGGGTTGTCCGTAGCCCATTTTGGTGCACTTCAGATATCACTGAAATCTCACACTGCTAGCTAAGCTCACCAGTGTGCGTTTACATGTCCCTGACATATACTAAGCGATTGTTAAAGAGCTCTGCTTGGCATATAAATGGCCTATCGGATTAATTACTGCCGTGCCGATACGGTTGGTTGACTATCGCCAAAGTTGAATTGTATAGTGTACTGATGATCACGTTATATTATTAAAAATCATGTACATGAAAAATGGACAAGTGGTGTCCAACCTGCAACGCGGTTTGATCTCACCCTTATTCTCATGTTCACGCGATTTCATTTCCATTGGCCTGATGAATAACCAGGCGCACATCGTCTGGATCTGAACATTAGGAAGATTGTTTCAGCTTGCTGGCACACCCATTTCCGAAAATACGTCATGTGTACTGCAGGCTCACAGTAGTAGAGTGAGAAAGTATGGTTCATGAAAGTGGTTTCTGTAGGTCTAACTGAGTGAAGCTGTGACGTAACAGATGTATCCTACCATGGTGCTCACATGCACACAGACTGTCCCTATCACACAATGAAGAATATTAATGCCGAACAACGGAAACAGTGGGAAATAACGACAGAGCAGGCAACCTACTGAATTTAGCATAGTGCTTTATAGATGGAAAGGCATTCGTGTAAATATGCATTGCTGTTGCGAACGCGAAAGCGGAGTAGGCGAAATAAAACCAGTACAACCAAATAGCGCGAAGAATTTCCCGAAGGCGTCTGTAGGATGTTCTCCAGCTAGTTGCCTCGAAAGTGTTCGACTGCCCAACCAGGATAAAAAGAGCCATAGGGGGCGATCACCTATCTACAGAGAGACTACTGTATGAAACCATGTCCCACAACCGACACTGACAAGTCTAATTTCGGACAACTAAGACACAATTGGCACAAGACTGAGAGATATCCTTTATGTTATAAGCACCGTGAAACCTACACTAACCATGGACCAGACAGTGTTCCAGAATCAGGGCTTATAATGAAATCATATCCCTGATTTCGGCAAACATCATTTTCGTGTGGAATCGATCTATGGCTACTCCACAACCAAATAGCGCCCAGGCATATAAGGTAATTATGTATCCCGTTACGAAACATACAACGATTGTTACGAGACCAAAAGAATGGATTGAAAAGAAGAGTTCGTTGAAATTTTTAGTTACTGAACAGTCGATCAATGAAACATAGGATGGTGAATTAAGCTAAGGACGGTACACGATCGAGCAGAATTATTCCTTTGGTCAGCTGACAACTGAGAGCATCTAGCACCACAATACAAAATGAAGACTTCGGCAGTTGATTGCACTATAGATATATACCTTTAGTTCTGTCTGGAAGAGAGCACAACTCGTGAAAGCAACTTACCAAGACCCGAATGTGTGCATCGACCATCAGTGACGGGACAATGTCCTAGGAAAATTTCCAAACGTCTTTCATCAAAAGGCCATCCAACCCCATGTCCACAATCAACTGTCATGAAAGTTGCATTCTACGTCCCCCTGAACCCCTATAACCACCGGAAGCGCAACGTGCACTTGTCAGTTCATACGCTGTACACTGGAGTAGCACATCAAACTGAATTGAATCACAACAGGGGTTCGCGTGTTAGTTTCGATTTAAGAAGCTAGTTTCA
>CALYDF020007113.1:0-12839 GCA_944474145.2 Dicrocoelium dendriticum | reverse complement strand
AGCAGATGCATGAGCTACGTCTACCGCTCCTCGATTGCAGAACACACCAGAGTAGTGGCCGGAAAGCTGTGTACTTGTTCACACATCCTTCTTCGCGCAGCCAGTGTTTAACAGTCTCTTCAGTCACCGTACATAGGATCTTTTAAAATGCTACACGGTGTAAGTAAGACGTACATTCTTGACCGGGGTGGTCGACGCGAAGTCGTCACCATTGATCTTCTAAAGCCCGCGTTTATGGAAGAAACCGCCCTGCCTACTTCGTTTAGTAGTGCTTCGTGCGACGTCAAAACTCACCGCACCAACTTTCAGCATGCTATTGTAGTTCGACCCGACCGCGACCAAGGTCTGCAAGCTTCAGTCATCCAGAGATCTCCCGAAGCTAGCCCGCCACCATCCAAGGCCAGTCGCCGTGGTCGGGAGGTGGGTTAACCGGTTCTTTTCTCCGATTATGTACACCGTAAATACGTTTACTGTTGTAGATATTGTATCTATGTTCCCCGTTTTTGGTCGATCAACGTGTTGAAAACAAATGAAAATATCAAAGCCTCCAAAAGACCTTTAAAAATATCCGAAAACCAAAAAATTAAACACGATTATTATTCTTTCGTTCCTTCTAGCGTTTCCTGCATATGATTTTCTATGTTTTCGTGTCTACATGCCCCAACCCTTTCCTTCGATCGGCTAGCCCACACAAGAAATGGTTTCGAGGATCCAGAAACGGACGCTGGTCGTTTCTTCGCAGGACTAGGGTCACTTCTCCGCGCGACCAGTGTCGCTTGTTCTCGGGACTAGGGTCACTTCACTGTGGGGCGACGGTCGTTTCTTCCTGAGACGATGGTCGTTTCTCCGTGGGACTAGGATCGGTTTGGCGCGGGGCGGGGTGCGGCTTGGGGAGAGACCACTCCCAAACGCACCGTTTGACAGCAACAATGGATGGGATCCTGTCGGTCTTTTTCTGGGCTAGCCAGTTTTTGTAGTCCGACATGGCCGTTCCAACGGCTCATCGAAATGTCCCCTGCCCTGTAATCAATAAATAACAAATCAAAAACGGTACAGGGGACTCCGGCTTCCGGCGAACCCCCTTTTGACACGAATGCGCCCGAATTGTTACTCGACAAGATTTTACCTTACGGACCTCGATTAAACAGTCTTTTCGAAATCGAAGGCTTTCTATGTTCAGCCCTCTAGGTGGGAGCTTTGTAGCGCCCCAAAAGATACCTGCTACCTTTCACGTACAATTTACTTGTTGACCGATTGCACATTATACCTTCTTGTTTTCATGTTCCTTACAACCGTATCAACACTCACCTGCCTTGTAAGTTCCCGCGCTCACTGTTCGCTCTTGTCTCGCTTCATCCGTCCGCGTCTTCTTGTAGCCCATCGAATGCAGTCCGCCGTGTCCTACTCCAATTGCCTTCTGATATCCGCGCTTAATTTCGCGCACCGTCTCGGATTGGCATTAACTAGTCCTACACTGTTCATTGTTATGCCTCTACAGCTTGCTATTAGTGCTACGCAAATGACGTACGTCCAATGCACAGCAGTTCAATTTGGGCTGGGTTTGTACAAATTATTCACGCAGAATACACTGAACCTTTCGTGACCTTATCATGCATTTTTGGTGTGCCTCGATAAATTCGCGAATAACTTATTTAGTTATTTACTTAATGTAAACTAGCTGCTTTGGAAGTTGTATGGCGTTCCGCTCGCCGTACCGCGGTACGTTGAAAAAATATTTCATAGCAGGTTGGCTCTTGTCAACCGTAGACACACTAGCCTGTTGTTGTTCCCAACAAAAGTTTCCAGTGGCTCCATCTTGCCGTCTTACGTAGGGTATATTCTATGCATAAGTTTCTGTTTGTAAATGAGATCCAAAGTTGGGTTAAACCGGAAGTTATTCACGCTTACTATCCCGTAAGATCTTGTAATATTAAAACTTCAACCTACCAACAATAGGTGGTTACTGTTGTTTAAAATTCTCCAGTATCTGCTTCTGCACTTTGAGCTGCTCGTTAAACTGTGGTTCTCTCAGATGGACTCCTATCACATTTTTTACTCCGCAATGTTCATTTCCAATCCACTGTTTTTGGCGTTCGACAGAAGGCGTACCTGTAATCTATGAAGTTTATGGTTCGGTTAAACCCCCAACAACTCCATCACACACAATACAGGCAAGTGATACTGTTGGGAAACTTATGTACTGTCTCATTTAATTGAAGCAAACTGTAATTGGCGCAGTGTGGGTTGCAAACTTGATGGCATAAAATAAAAGCGAGTTGATAGGCTTTTTATTTTATTTTTCAAGGTTCTGACTAGCGCTATTAATTCGGCCGACATATCCGTTAAACTTGCACTGGCTATGGGGTAGGTTTAGCGCCATCAAATTGGAGCTGAGCCACTTGATGTAGAGCGGCAGGTCAACTACATAGATCGGTTGCTTTAGCCCCAAACGGTATAGCGCAGGTAAGCTTTCAAAAGATGTCGCGTTCCTCCAGCGTCGGACTGTGCATGAATCAAATAGATGGCGATACATCAGATCACCTTGGAACTAAAAGTTTAAAAACAAATTAGCTGTCGCAAGAGGTATTTTTGCATAAAGGTAATGAAGGTTTTCGACAATCCGTGGAAGACATGTGCAAAATACGACAATTAGCAGAAAACGTTAGACTACATTAGGTATGATTCCATTGTGCGTCTTATGTAAGGCCAAGACGAAAATTCGGAAAAATAACGGAAAACGACATTTCATATTTTACACCTTTATTTGTTGACGAACATTAGTGAGATCATGGAGTTCGTTTACCAGTTTACCTTAACTGTGATGCAGGTCACTTTAAAGTTGTTATTACTTATTCAGTGTCTTTGGTTACAAACTTGTTAGTGACATTTCAGTTTTTGGGTTCCAAAGAGAGACTCTGATAAGACGGTGGGTATTTCTGAATAAAAATGCTCCGACAAAATATAAAAGCCTAATTTTTATACACTATGTTGAATGACATCTACATCAACTACTTACATGACATTTTTGTCTACAGTAAATATTGTTTCACTTCGTCAAATTGACGTGCTACAAACCGATGACCGTGACTTACATATCGTTGGAGTAACGCGACGCACCACGTTCTTTTAACCTCCCCGAAAACCAGCGTCCTTTTCCTGTTATCGAGAACTTGATTGCGGACAGCTCAACATGCGCCTTGTTGCATCTCGGGTATTCGGCAACTTTCTGGCGTCAGCTTATTAACAGACACTCCATACTTTGTTCGTCCATATTCCTTTTTACCAGGTGGCTGGGTTTAACTTCTGGCCACCAACGTCCCTTTTGTTTTCTGTTGCATGTCATCGGGTCCATCGTAGTCTACACTATGTGTCGGTTACGGAAGAATCAGGAACCCTGACCCGGATGAATAGTACATATCTGGCAACCCTGTGAGCACACGAAATAGCGCGTCACGTAGAAATTAGCGGCTCTGCTCTGCGTGAGCCTACTGTGTTTACACCCAAGAATGCCTTCGACCTAAGGGTAGCTGGAATTTAAAACTACTTGACGGGCAAAGTCCACAGTAACCACCGGAAATATATTGTAAGTTTCCTCAGCGACGAAGTTGGTCGCCAACTGCAGGCTTTTTGGTTGCCGCAGGGTGCTCCACCGGAAGTCCTTTAATCATGTCTACGAACACCCACCGCGGTTAAACCTCCGTCGTCCGTGGTACATAAATCGCTCTATGCTTGCCAACAGCTGCCATCAGAAAACATTCAGAAATACTTTGCGATCCCTCTGGAACTAGCTTCAAATGCTTTTCTGGAGGCAGCACAAGCGGAATTGGAAAGCAAATCATTCACCGTCTTTGCTGCATGGTGAAGAACCTTGAGCTGTTTTCTATGTTCAGCTGCAAGCCTCCGCGATGGCTAATGGAAGCTGTGGATGTTGCGACCAAATAGAAAGGCGTAGAGCAACTGTATTCGCAATCGTAATGTAATCAGTCGCCTCCACGTCCTGAAGTCACTCCATCGCTTCTTGATACCTGCAAGAACGGCCCTTACTCCCGAATGTCCGATAACAGATTTCGGCGGATTAACCATCATCCTCTGTTTCATCCGCGACAAGAAGGCCCGAATAGCCAGAGGTCCTAGAAGGCCGATAAGGTTGGCGAGCACAAACAGCGTAGTAGGCCATGAAGATGTTCGTTTACCGTGCAAATCCTTTTCGGCGCAAATCTGCTTGCCATTCCTTTGCTCTCTGGGTTGATAAGGAAGAAACACTTTAAGACCCTGATACATATCGGGACCAGGTGTTCTTTTTCCGGAAGCGTGTAGTTCCGGCAGACGCTACTGTATTCAAAGACAGCTCTGTGAAGCTGGTGGCAGCCAACAGAACAGTTATCAAATCCTTGGTTTTGACCACAGCAATGACTAAGCTAGGTGAGATGACAGCAACACATCGGATTTTTGTAGTGGATGACCTATCTTGGGATGTGGTGTTGGGAGTGCAGTTCCTTTCCCGGTTCAACGCCAAGATGAATTTGGTCGACAAAACCTGGGTAGTCGTCAATCACATGCTAGCGTTTGTCTCGATGAAGCGCTCGGTTCTGTCCTGTGGGGCAGCAGAGACCTCGGTGCAGCAACTCCTTCAAAGCGCTTTTGCTGCATTACCGAATTTTATCGGCAGTGAATCGGAGGAAATTTTAAACAAATACCGGCGTGCTTTCTCTTAGTCAGATGACGATATGGAGTGCTGCAAATGCTTACAGCACCGCACACAAGCGATGAGTCACCAACTCGCAAACCTGCCATCTGCGTACCGTACCAGTTCCAGGAGGAATTAAAACGTATTATCGAAAGCCTGTTGTGACGCGATATTATTCGACCGTCAAAATCACCTTGGGCAACGCCCATCGTTCTCGTTAACTAGAAAATCCGTGAACTGCGACTACGTATAGATTATCGTAAGCTAAATTTGGCCACTCGAAAGAACTCCTTACCATTACCGAGGATGGATGGCACAATGGACGCCCTCAGTGGCTCAGATTGGTTTACTACCTTGAAACTAGCCTTAGGTTACTGGCTAGTCAATCTACACCTTGATGACAGGTGTAAGTCTGCGTTTGTTTTTCCGTCCGGCCTGTACGAACTCCAGACCATGCCGTTCTGTTTAGTTAACGCATCCGCAACTTTTTAGCGTTTAAAGCACACAGCTCCAGCAGATTTGATACGGAAACGTTGTCTAGTTTCTCTGCGCTGAAGAACTACGAAAGGACACAGCCAGGGTCTTATTACCTTACTGGATCGATTGATGCAGCCAGGGTTAAAGCTTAAAACCTCAAAGCGTTCATTCTTAAAGAAGATCTAGCCTACTTAGATCACATCATGTCTGAAGAAGGAGTGTGCTGCGACCCAGTGAGGTTCGAGTGGGTCCGCTCTTGGCCGATTCCGAAAAACGCTGACCTAGTGGGTAGCCTAATTAGGCTTGCCTCTTACTATCGGTGCTTCGTTCGACGGCTTGAATCGTCACTAATCCGTTGAACGAAGTTCTGAAGGTGGAGCAAGCTTTCTTTTGAGATGTGCGCATCAAGAAGCATTTGAACCACTTCGGACTGAACTCCGTCAAGCACCGATTCTAACACTCAGTGACAAGCCTCCGTTCGCGTGCGCCTGCATTCTGGACACAGCCACCAGCGACACTGGCATCGAAGCTGTACTCTCAAAACGCACGGTGGAAGGCATGGAGCAGTTTATTGCCTATGCCAGCAGAACTTTTTCGCAGAGAGCGCTCAAGTAATGCACAACACGAAAAGAAATGCTGGTGCTGGCGTTTTTCATGAAACCATTCAGGCACTATCTGTTTGGTCGCAAGGGCATTGTACGTATTGATCATTATTCATTGATCTGGCTTTAAAACTTCCGGAATCCGGAATGTCAGATCGCCTGTTGGTATGAACATTTGCAGGAATACCACTTTGAGCACCAACACCGTCCAGGCACAAAACATGGGTATGCCGTCGCTTTATCAGGAAGCTCTGTCAGGAAAAATGGACCAGGCCCCTCTTGCACCACTGCACGCCTGACTGCCGTCATCCTTGACGCTTTGAAGACGGAGGAATAGCTTTGGTTACAGTCGACGGACCCGGAACTGTGCCTCTTGTATGACCGCATAGTGCGGGATAGAGACCGACCAAAGCATCAGGAGCAGGCGGGCACCAGTTGGGAAACCAACTGCCTCTGGTCACTATGACCGCATTTACGGGCGATCGACGGCATCATGTATTTCTAGAACGTGTCGGCTTATTTAAGAAGAATTGTTGTACCGACGTCTGCAACGCAGGAAGTTATGCGAAGGATTTACGATGAGTTAGGATACGCAGGACAGAATAAAATAGGGGCTGCGATTCGAGGTCAGTTTTGGCAGCCCTATGTACGGCATGACATCGCTGTCTATTGCCAAGCGCGCGCTGGTTGCGCACGAATCAAATACCTCACGACCACTCGTCGCGGTCCACTGCAAACAATGACGGCCGGCTTTCTAACGAGATCGTGAGCATCAACATAGTAGGCCCAATGCCAGAAACTGCTAGGGGCCATCGTTACTTGTTTGTTATGGTTGACTACTTTACCTAATGGTGTTAAACAGTTCCTCTTCAAAATATAGACGCTTGGAGTGTGGCTGTAACTCTTCAGCAATTGTGTGGCAAGGTGGGGAGCACCCTATCAGTTACACTCATTTCGAAAATCCAACTTCGGGACCACACTCACGTGCGAGAAGTGTTACAGTTTTAGCATCTAGAGGACACGCACGACTGCTTACCACTCAGAGGGAAACGGATTAGATGAACGCACGACTCGTACACTGGAGACGCTATTACATGCTAGCCTGAGTACCGAGACCCCTCGAGAATGGGACATGGCTCTGCCCGAATGCTTACTGATTTGTCCAGCTTCCATCTACTAACTGACCGGTCAGACACCGTATCTCAAGATGACGTATCCTGAGCTGCGTCTGCTTTTGGATATGTTGTTACCGAGGTTACACCATGAAACTCTAACTGCCTCATAGCAGGGGTTTCGGTTACACTCACGTCTGTTGCGAGCACACCAAGTGGCACAAGCGCATCTGCAAACCTCGCAGCTTTTCCAGAAGGCTTGCTTTGACCGGAAGGCTATCGGGAGTCTGCTCAAGCCTGGTGATACGGTTGGGTTTAAAGCAACAGTAGCAACACCAGGCGTTCGTGTGAAGCTCCGTCGTAACTGCGCACTACTGTTCTTTGTGGAAGAAGTGTTGTCGGATATAACTTATCGAATCATGAGGCCGGGCGTTCCTGGTTCCTCGACGGTTGTACACTTCAACAGACTGAAGCCAAGACTTGCGGACGCTGAGCACAGCGCTGGTTAGTAAGAGAGTAAGGTAATGTGACTCGCCAGGATTGTTTAACTCCCGCAAAACCAGCGCCTTTCTTGTTGTCGTGACATTAATGGCGAACTGCTCAACCTACGCCTTGTTGCCTCTCGTGTATTCAGCCATCTTTTGGTATCATCTTGTTGGCAGACATTCGATACGTTGTTCGTCTATATTCCTTTTTACTAGGCCGTTGGGTTTAACTTCTGGCCACCAACGTTCCTTTTGTTTTCCATTACATGTCATCAGGTCCAACCTGACCTACTCTACAGGTCGCTTATGGAAGTACCAAGAACCCTCGACAAGGAAGAAGATTACAATTGGCTTAGTCGCTCAAGCGCACTGCGGAATGTACGGGTACCTAAAAGCTAGGAAGGTTTGTTCCAATTTTCCCGTGTTAGCTGCTACAAAACTATTCTCTCTACCTGTTATGTGGCTGAAACCCGAAAGTAAGCTGAAAGTAGCTTCACTGTTTGCTTGATGATTGACAAGCTTCGATTGTCAACCTTAACAAGAAAACCTAGTGAAATCAGAATTCCCGGTGACTGTTGGCGATGAATTGTCCAATTCGTACTTATTAGAATCTGAAATGCAGGCGTTTGCTGCGGCGTTTTCTACTCACGTCTCCACTTCGCTACCTGAGTTGATCTCAATATTTTCGTTAAACACTTCGAGTCTACGTAACACGCTTCAGGAAACACCTGGCGGTGTGCACACGTTTGAGAAACCGCGATCGGCAGTCAGAGTGACTGACGTCTGTTACGACGTAGCAGTTGGGACTAACATGTCTGGTGGCTATAACTAACAGCCTACCTTGCAAGTTACGTGGATTGCGTTCGCAACTACATTCTGATGTGCGTACACTGATGCGAATCCCAGGGTATTGTCTAGTGAAAATTTGCACTGGTAGCAACTATGTATATCTGAGGCACAAAACCGGTTTTGACGAGTTATGCACTGTTCTTGTGACGAAGCACCCTCACGCGCCAGCTTGCTGACGAAAATTTGAAGTATGTCTGTACTCCATAGCTTGCGTCTGCACGTGTGGTTAATCTTAGCTAGACTGCTTGTTTAAATTCGGATACTGTAAACCATTTGATGTACGTGAGTGCAGGCAACCTACTAAACGATTCAAAGGCTGCTATGAAGGACGTTGTCGCCTAAGAGACACCGTCCCACTTATTCCATGCGCGCTTGCTCGCATCTCTGGGGATGCTCCGACACGCGGTTAAATACGACAGGTAAAGCAGCCTACTATTTAGTGTACTTGCGAAAAGTGTACCACAGTCGATAAGTATGCGATCAATTTAACGGCATTACTCCATACACATCAACTCCTGGGTGGGTGCGTTACGTTTCCTTCAGACAGTGTAGTTGCGATGTTAAGTACTTGCACGTGTGCAGCATGGAATGTATAGTTGTTTGAGTGCGCTTCATTTTGGATGAACTACAAATACTTTTTCCCGCCATTTTTTGAACGCACTTCCTATCTCTAAACAATGGCTAGTCGGGACCAAAATAAGACGCCAAACAGACGCACGTGAAAGGACCAAAGGACGTGCAACAAATTTTCAGCGGATAGTCGTACCGACAGGGAACCCACAAAACAGCAGCCGATTAAAGAAGATTTTATTTTACTAGTTTATCACAGCCTCTCACAAGCTGACTAGTTTGAACTCACTCCGGAACAGCCCCCTATGGTCGTTGCGTCTTATTTGTGCTCGTCAGTGGCGCGCATACTTTCCGTCCCCTGCTGGAGAAGGAAAACCTGACGGCTAGCAGCTTCGCAACTAGCCAATGGCATTTACCACTAAGCTATGGGAACGCAGACAGGCCGCCTGAAATTGCATGCTAACTGAGATATAGCGAGGCCTATCATTCACTGACATGCAGGTTTCCACCACTGCAGGAAACAGTGGCCGCCCCAGATTAGTATAAAGTTTATAATGATTATTAGCCAATTTTTCTAGTTAAGGTACGGGTTACTTGTTTGCTATTTATTCTATGCATCTCGTAGTCATTTATGTTAAGAAAAAGCCGATAATGCACTATGCATAACAGCTTTGTGATGCAAGCTTTTATTAGTTGCTGTGTTCTAGGTTACAGCGTTAATAGTACGAAAGGTTAGGTGATCTGTTTATATATTATACACACTTATACACACATCTGGTTGGCATAATCGATCCTATTTCCTAAAACCTCATTTCACATGCCTAGCTTTTTGTCACTAATTGTTCACCAAGGGGTTTGAGAGGCAACTTGACGCTCTTTGGTGACAACATGAAACCTTTCCATTTTCCTGAACAACTCGCATCTACGTACTTCAATTTTCTTTTCTCTACTTTTCTTCACGCACTGGTGTTATTTTCTTATTTAATTGCACTTCCTTATTCTGTACCTTCGATTTCTCTTCCTATACCTTGCTTACGTCACGTGACTGCCACAGTAGGGCCTGCTAGGGCAGGAAACGTGGGCATTAACTGATTGGCCAGGATGCGATACGGTTGTTCCGTTTTAGCTCCATCAATAACTGAACACTCCATCGATTCCTGATTCAACGATCCGCTCAAGATGGAACACTCACAGGATTCTCCTATCGTTCCAGTCCCATCTGAACTGAAGTGAACTGAACGGAACTGTTCTTTTAAGTTTATCACGGGGCTAATGACTTAAGCCTAATGCACTTTAATTTTCTCAGGAGACAAAACTAAACTAAAATATTGACATAAGTACATTTTACAATAATGCTGAGTACTGGTCATAATCCTTATCATCACCCCATGGAATCAATTTGGACGACGTTTTTCAAAGAGAAATATGCAAGCTAAAACATCACGCGTTTTTCTCAGGATAGTATAAACCTATAAAAATATCTAATCCATTGTATGGGCAGAAGTCAGGTTAAGCGAAATTATGTTTTGGTTCATTCATCCTCAGACCTCTACATGTAGGTGCAAATCAAATTTATGCTGACAGACCTTACAAGCCCTTACTCCTTGATCGGATTAATTACATGCTGTCAGTGTTGTCTGTTTATTCACGACCACAGACCGTGTGTTGTGACGTGGGTCAGAGGTCACCGGCCGCCGTGCGCCAGATGCATGTGCAATGTTTACTTTCTATTCAATGATGAATTATATCGGCCGTGCCATGAGGTCGCGATAGGTTCCACAATGGGACCGTTCCTCGCTGATATCTTCATGGGTATGCTGGAACGGGGAAGTTAAGTCCAACGATGTAAGGTCAGTTTATGTTATCGTTCCGTAGACAACGTTTGTGTTTTGCTTTAATCCTGTCGAAGTATCGAGGAGCTATACAACATGTTCGAACATGCCCATCCCGCAATAAAATTCACCTACGTAGTTGAGGAAAACAGTCGCCTTCATTTCTTCGATGTCACTATGAAAGGACATGTTGGAGGTGCGCTGCAGTGTTGCGTGTATGGGAAAGATATGTAGAATGAGCAATAAACAAACGGAACGTGATAGTACCGTAGTGTGCCGTGCTGAACGTATCTGTTCAAAGACATGATTTCAAAGGCATTTGGGTGCATTCATTTAGTGTTAAAGGGGATTGGCTATTCGGAGAACTTTATCAGAGACAAACTTGCACATAAGAAGAAGCAGCCTGTAGTTTTGCCAGTAATACGTAAACCAATCTTCCTAGGTTGCGAGGTTGCGACGGAAATACTATCGCACCATCTTTAAGTTGCACTAAGACGCACCTACTCAGCAGTACAGATGCAAATCCTGTTCAACAGCACTCAGATAGCATGACTGTAATCAAAATATTAGTGGCCGGCCCACCCCAACTCAATACCTATTTACTAAGATTCATGCTGCTGTGGAACGGAATACATTGGTCACACGACAAAACGACTATCTGAAAGAGTAAGGGAACACCACCATATCCGGCTTCGAACAGGAAACAGAGAAACTGTCAACTCTTCAATTGCCGCTCATCTACCCGACAAAGCATAAGCTAAAAGTCAGATGGTTCCTACAAAATTATCTAGCAGGCTCAGAGGAACGAAACAAACTAAGTTCGCAAGCGAATACTAGGTGTTGCTGAGACAATTGCAATCCTGCTCTGTGAACTAAAGCTAGGTGTACAGCAGAAGTTATCTAAAGGGATGCAACTACCCTGTTCCAAACGGCCGGTGATCCCTGACTTGCGAGGAAACACGCCGTCGGTTTATGCGACTAAACAGGCAGCATTGTCAGCAGGCGATTAACGCTCTTGCACTAACGACTTGTAATGTTTGACTGCACTTTTTGATTTTAATCTAAATATATAAGACTGAAGCCGAATTATCGGGAACATACTTTCGTTTACCCTGACTTCGGTCCATTCTATGTGTACTTTTAAAGATAAGCAAGTGTGTCAGAATAATATGTTGTTAAACGTTTACTTAAAATACCTCTTATTAAAATCTAAATATTCTATCTGACTACAGAAAACATATGCATTTATTATTTTCGTATTTTTGTACTAAGTGGTATGCCACCAACCCGCATCAATTCATTTGCAGCTACGGAACGATTCACCAGTTGTGACTCACCATATCACAGAGGGAAGCATTCAACGGACCGTATAAGTTTGCAGCTTTGAAAAAAGAACGATAAATGTTTCTTGCAATTTAAAGCAAACGGGGTGTACCAAAAGCTTAAAATTTACGAACGGGCAATACCAACAATTCATTCATTTGCGGTTAAATAGGTGCGGAAAATCTAATACAAAACGTTTTTTATCGCAAAGACGATCTGACATCGTAGCGTTCATTCAGCATTTAGAGATCACTTCTATGAAAATGACTAATAGCCTACGAAACAGACTATAAGCCAACATATCGCTGTGAGAAAACGCGCAAATATAGCGCTTGCAGGGTAATTGAAATGTTTTACTCGTGTCAGCATATTCGACTGAACGAAAATGTTTCAGATTGTCTGATCACTGAAATGCTGCAACAAAAACTAGACCTAATTGGTAAACTACTGCATAAGGTACATTAAGTAAACTAATAAGAAAACTCACTAAAGTTGTCTAAAAGTGAGCAAAGAAAATTGCGGTAAACTGCAAGTTAGCACTTGCTTCCGTAACTTTCAATTTTACTACCAACGTCTCGTATGTATTAGTGGCGTGCAAACAATGTGGGCAAAATAAGTTTGCGTGCTTAAAATAGTGTCCACTAGTGTGCCTAATAATGATTTGGTTTGTTTTATAAACACAGGTATGTAATCATAGCATATTCTTTCATGCAGCCCCTAATCGTACTGGGGCCGCACAAAATGCATTCCATAGAACATTCCCGGTAACATTTTTGACCAAATGTTAGCCCACGTTGTTTGTTTCCGCCGATTTTTGTTTATATGCTTGTTGCAGCGCATCAGAGTGCCGCTGTAGCAAGTAGACAAGTAAGAAATTCTTGAGCGTAGCCAAGATTGTGTTT
>CALYDF020007112.1:0-12775 GCA_944474145.2 Dicrocoelium dendriticum | reverse complement strand
CCTCTAGGTTGGTGGAGGAGTGTACCAAAGCGGAACCCAAGGTGTTTCTCACCTGGATACATTTTGTGTATTTTCTCACATTAGTTTTTTTATTATCACGGGAAGACCACCCTGGCTCATTAGCGTCAGTGATACAACCATAACGACGTATAAAATAGCCTTAAAGAGTCGAAACTGGTAATAATTCTGTAGGAAATGCTTGCGTTATCCTAGTTCAGGCGAGGCAAATGAGTTTTATGTTCCCTTGTCTTATCCATATGGACTCAGCTCATGCGGCTTTGGTATAATTTTCGCATCCACATCGGAGCATTAAAAACGTTGAATTCCACATTCATAGTGGATTCTGCGGCCCAATCTACTCTGAAAATAGCACATGGTCGCATTCTGGCTGTGGGCTAGTTACACCATATCCTGTGCTGTTCTACCTATATAATAATTCTTACAGCCTACCTAGTATTTCCCTAATAACTTTCCGTCTGTTTTCCCAACATTTACTACGTTTACTGAGAAAGTATGCTTTTCGGCCCACTGCGTCATACTTCGCTACTGCAGCGAATTACACGTTATCTTGGGCATTCCCAGTTACTACTCCATATTCGAAACTTATTACGCCTAGCCGTTCTTTGTTTTAACTCTTTGTTTTTTCTGTATCTGCTTCCAAAGCAGAACGTGAATTTAGCGGAGGCTCGAAAACGGCGCTATCCGCCGCCGACCGCTAAAAATGCAAATATCCCCATAACCACTGCACCTAGCTTAATTATTTTACCTTTGTCGTAACCAACGCCGAGGGTTTGTCCTAGACCGCCCATTATTGTCCCGTTTTAGTTAACATTTCGGCTCCAAAACGGCGTTGATACCGCTTGTTTGGAGATTTACACTTTAAAATTCGCGCCAGGTTTGCGGTTCTGGTATGCTGTTGCTGGGCTATATTTTTGCTCCATTTTCCAATATTAGTGTATTTTATGGTTAAGTGGGCCGGCCTTTCAGTCGCACTTTTCTAAGAAAGGCTAAATTGTATGCCACTACTGTTATTTCCTTTGTTTCGACCCTCCACTTTTACGATCTAATTTTGGCTTGCTTATTCCTTTCCATGAGCCCGCTACTAATGGATGCTCGTAATGCGGTGATGTGACCAAAGAAAATGGATCAGATTTCCTCTAGTGATTGATCGTTAACTAATGGAATCAGGCACCTCAAGGTTTGGCAGCGGTAGCAGGTGAAAAGCGCAGAATTCGTACATAAGCTACGGAGACCCAAACTACCGCGTTCAAAAATGTCGAGGTCCACGAAACGTTTGTATTTATCCCTGCTTTACTGTTCGGAAAGATAAACACGATCAAAAGCAGTTGTTACCGATATTTCTTCTCCATGCATGAGCATGGATGTTATGTACAATTTGATCTGATCCCACGCAGGAACAGCATCTAGCGCTTGGCTAGAAATATACCTATATTTATTTAATTATTCACATCTGCCTCATAGTTCATTTGTTTCAATGTGATGTGGTGGTTCTCCATCTTAATGTCCAATTCCGGCAAGGCATCTGCGTTGTTGGGAATGGGCTTCGCGCCTTGAATTAGGCCTTCTACCGAGGCCCTAGCAATGTAGTGTGCTTGCCCGAAGAGGTCTCGAAGGATACGTCGAGCTCTTTTATAACCCGGACCGAGCGGCAGCATTACGCAGCTGCAAATAGGCAGTCCAGCTCGTCCCTTACAGTAATGAAGGAGGTAGAGCAGACGTCTTCCGTCATCTACCACCTTGCTCTCCACACAGAACTCCAAATGCTTGACGAACCTCCCGTAGTCAGCTGGGTACCCATCAAAATAAGCCAGCTCTACTTTGAGGAGACCAGCTTCCGCAATAAGTGGGACGAGAGCGGACGCTATAGCGTTTCCCAACGTGGCAGTGGGGATCAGTCGGCCAATCGTCATGACAAACGGCGGATGGTTGATTCGCAGCCACCGCAGCACATTCAGTGACCAACTCGTCAACTCTGTTTGACGAATAAATAGGGAGCGCGGGCAGGTCTACATCGCCTTGTTCGTCTTCCAGCAAGCCGCTACGCTGGGCGAATTCGACCTCCTGTCTAGCCTTCAACAGTCTGCGCTGTTTGCGAAGTTCCTGCTCCCTAGTTTCTAGTTCTAGCTCCTCCTTGAGCTGCTTTTCTTCCAACTCAGCAAGTTGGCGCTGTGAGTGCGTACTGCTAACTGAAGTTCTAAAGCTAAGCCGAGAGCCAGAGTGAGAGACAGCATCCAGAGGGATTTGCCTTGACTTGGATGAGTCCTTTGTCCGGGTGGATGCGCGGGTGACTGGCATTGCGAAGTGGAACCAATTTGGCACTTCCGGATAGAGTACTACCAAACCGAGGGATCCAATTAAGCAATCAGTCAAAGCGAGAACCAAATTGAATACTGTAACGTCCACCGTGAACGTTGAATAACGCGTAGCCAAAGATCTCTAAATCAAAACCAGTCGGATCACAAAAACTACGGTACTATTAAAATAAATAAAGTTGATAATTGGGACATACTTCATTTGTTCAGTATCCCGGTGTATACAAGTTGACAACAATGTGTCCGTAAACAATAGGAGGGAACGAGTTTTCTACGCCGGACAATTAAAGGAACAAGTCACCACACTGGAGTGTTAAGAGTATTAAGAATAATGATGTTGACCAATCAATGAATGGTCCAATCACAGGGTGAGGGTTTAATGGCACGCATAAACATGCTGTTTGGACGAGCGACCAGTGAACGGAGGAGGGAATGTGACATGCTCCGGGCTGAACGTGTCATGTTCGGCGAAGAGTAGGGTTGGAGATCCAAGGTCGTCGGTAGCCGCACACGCACGGAACCAGGACCGGGGATTAGTCTGCACACACAGACAAACCTACAACGCTAACAATGGGAATGTAAGGAGGCGCACGCAAACGCTGGCTAGCCGAACAACCTCCTCGTGGTGCCAGCTGGGTGGTTCGGGTTTGACCCGTTCCAGCAAATAGTTCGGCGGCAGTGTTCCAGGACGTGGTGGGTTTTCGCCTGGCAAGCGCTCTCCCTATAAAAAGCCACAAATGTCTGCTTAACAACGCTGTGACGTGGCGGTCGTGACTCGCCACAAAATAAAGTCACTGCCCCGTGGGTATCCGAATAATCCTTTCCAACGCACGGACATCCATTTTCTACTCGAGCATTGCCAACGATATGAGAGTCAAAGTTAGTGCAGCACAGTTACAAACAGGAACCTCACAGTGACAGACCCACACACACACAGTTACATAGTTACATACCCCCTACATAAACATACACTGGTACGGCAAACATAATGTATTCTTGCACATCCAAACCACGCATTGTTGTCATAATGATCATGCCTGTAAAGGCGTGCCTCGCCTTGTCGAGAATAAAAAAATTATTTATTTATTTATTTATATCCATCAACGATCGGCCAAGGTCTGTAGAATAGACAACGAAGCGAGAATTTCATGGGTAGATAAGCGCCTTACACAATTAATTAAGCACTTTCGCGTAATTATACGGAGCTATATTTTCTAAGCTTAGTCGTTTTTGCCACATGTTAAGAAGTCAGTAGGTGAAGGTGATAGCCGGAGCAATGGAGATAGAGATTGATCTGAACCCTTAAGGGCGGAGGTTCTAGCCGGTCTGGAATATACCTATTTAGTTATTAATTTATTTCTCGAATGCAAACGACCTTCGCTGCCGCCCGCACGGCCAGCGATCTAGCTGCCGTCACTGTAGTGCAGCTTTATGATCCTGACGCTGACCTGCTGCGCAGCTTACCTTTAATGGATATACGAGCCGTTCAGCCAAAACCCATTAGATGAAACTATATTTTGCGAGTAATTACTGGACAGGCCGCGCCGAGTAATTTTTGACTTGAAGTGTGCGGACGGTATTGCCCTAACCTGTGACAACTCCCAAACGTGCCAAGCTGCACTGGACAGCTTACCACTGGCTGTCTATCGTTTTGGGCTATGCTTTGCTCCCTCGAAATACAAAGTACTTCCCCAAACCTGGCAGGGTCCACCACTGCGCCGATACTTGGTGGTGGTCAGCTAGACGTCGTCAAGGATGCAAGTGCCTGGTAAGTTGTATTAGTGTGAGTACGATGCAAGATGAGGTTACGAACCGTGTAGAAAGAGCTCGTCGTGCTTTCGCCAAGCTCTGCCATCTGTAGCGCAGACTCAACATCACTATTGCTTTTGGGGGTCAGAGTTTTAACGTCGCCGTTGGTTCAATCCGCGCATGCGGTTGTAAAACCCGGCCCGTCTAGTCGGCCGACATAATGAGACTTATCATATTCCATCATCGCTGCCTTCTAAGCTTAGCTCATTTTTGATGAGAGCACCGCTTGAGCGATGGGCGTGTACGGCTTGGTGCATTTGGAGCAGAACAGCTTGTGAACGGTTTGGCACCATTATTTCATGCACCAGGTTTCGGTGGCTAGGGTACTTGGTACGTATGCCCACACACCGAAGCCAGCGACGTAAAAGTTTTGCGCGCCGGTGGTGCAGTTAGAGGAGGAGGGCAGCATAGCACGGACTCGGTCGAGTGAACTGATAATCTTCACTTCGTAGTTGGCGTCGGTTGGTGAATCCGGGCTGTTTTGTTGGGGTCATAAGGCCAATGAATACCTCTGATTGGACACATTTGATGGTTTGACAAAGAGCCGACCTCAGTCGCTTCTGTGTTGTGAGATTATATTTCTATCCCCTCTCCTTTAGATCCCCGCGATTTCTAGTTGATACCAAATATAACATAATAGTTAGCAGCGTAATACTTCATTGGAAGCATTTTTGCAGTGTAATATTTTTGTCGCGCTTTATCTTTCTGTAATGCGACACGTCAGCTGAGTTGTGTTTCGTGCCCTCAGCTAACGTGTAGTAATAATGACGTCGAGCTCAATCGTCCCACGCGAGCTCCGACAGACCGTGTTCTACGCGTTGCACGGCTTGCCTCATCCAGGCCTTCGTGCACCGGTTAAACCCCGAAGCAAAATATTTCTCGGGCGTAAGGACTGTCGTGACGTACTTGGGCAACTACTTGCATTCCGCGTCAATACACGAAAGCACAAATTGAACCAAAAGCCCAGTAGGCATGTTTCCGACAATGTCGCATGTTTTACCCACGTACACATGGACCTCGTAGGGCCTATACCTACTTAGCAAGCCATGGTATGCCTACTAACTTGCAACAACCGAATCAACTGGAGGCCAGATGCCACGCCACTTCCAAACTACTAAATGAACACAGTGGCAAATGCATTCTTGGAGCGTTGGGTAGCTCAGTACAGTTGTTCAACCCTCGCGACCACAGATTGCTTTCGCATTTCTCGTCCACTTTGTCCACCTTTCCTACTGATTCAGGTGGTTGCCGCGTTCAGACGACGGCGTAACATTTGGCCACTACGGGCATGGTAAAGCAATTTACCCGTCAGCTGAAGGCAGCCCTAAGTGCCCCAGCAAAACCTGTATCAAACGGAACAGTTCCTCTGCTCCTTCAATGCTTAAAACATTGTTAAGCGGTTTTCGACGCAACACCAGCGCAGCTAGTCTTCGGCTGAAGGTTGGGTTTGCCTGAACAACGCGTGGCACCAACCCCAACTACTTCCTTCTATGACACCGGAAGTTCCACTGACTGATTGGTTCACCAGATTTGTGACCACCCTCCACCCGCTTCACGATCGTAGAGGACTAGTGTATGTGCCGGGGAACCAGTCTATGTGTTCACACGTCTACCTCCGCGCAGCCGATGTTAGACAGCCTCTTCAGTCGCCGTAGGTTGGGTCCTTCAAATTTGTACTCCGTGCGAATAAGGTGTACTCAGTTGACCGCGGTGACCGATGCGAAGTCGTTACCATTAATCGCCTCAAATAGGCTTTCATCGGCGCGGTTGCTAGGCCTATGGCTACGACGGAGGCTTCGTGTGGTGTAACGAATAATCGCGGTACATCACAACCACTCAGCGTTCCTGCATCGGGTACTGATTTAGATTCACGAGCTGAGGTAGTACCGACGTCATGGATTACTGTGAGCCTGTTGCCTTCTTAGATCAGTAGCTTTAGTCGAGAGGTTTGTAAGCCCGTTTCCATTTCCGATTAGGTATAGTGTAAGGACTTACAAGTTTACAAACAAAGTAAACGCTTGACCAACGTTTGGTCGATTAACGGTTTGAAAACAAAAAATAAATCCTAAAATTTAACCAAAAACTAAAGCAGCTGGCATTTTGTACGCAGATCAGTTGTTCGTTCTTTTTGACATGTGCGCGTGTTTTCTGTTTTCATCTGCACATGCTTCAATCCTCCATTTTGATTTACTGGCCCATCCGAGCGGCGTTTTCGAGCAACGTTGCAATAAACGAAACAGCAGCGAACGTAGGTCGTTTCTGTTAGACGGGGTCACTTTTCGTTGGGCGAAAGTCGTTTCTCTGTTAGAGAAAATAGCTTCTTCGGAACACTGATTTCCTTTTAGCGCATGACGGCGTTTGGTCGTGAAAGAGAATATTCCCAATCACGATGTTTGGCGGTACCGTAAGCTGCGGTCTCGTCAGAATTTTGTAATGCACTAGCCAGCTTCTAAAGGCCGACAAGCCTGCTCCAACGGTATTCTAAAGTGCATCCCACCCTGCAATCAATGAATATTAAATAGCAAACTGCACAGTGGACTCCGATTTCTGGCGAAACACCATTACTTCGAACTCCCACTCACCCACGGCACGGATTAACCAAAAAACGATTAATGTATCATTTTTGACATCGAGGGCTTCTTTTGTTCAGCCTTCAAGTGGGGGCTCTTTAGCTTGTCAAGTACATACTAATATTTAGTGTGGACAACTTTATTAATGCTCATTAATGCATTTTGGTTCCTTGGCCTAAGCTCCCTTACCTTAAGCATAGCTTGATCTACATACGGCTCTTCACTTTATCGTCCTGCAAGTTGTAGTGCGAACGTGTTGAACATGCCTCGCTTTATCCGCCCACGTCTTTTGAAGCCCACCGAAAAAATAGTCCGCTGTGTCCGGCTTCAATTGTCTCCTGTCTACGCTGTAGTTTTCCGGCGCATCGCCTTGGAATAGCGTTTACTAGTTTTCCAGTTTATAGTTTTAACGAGAGTATATACATATGTATGCTAATACTAGCACTTTTCGGGTTGATTTGCATATATCACAAAAATATAATTGGTTGGTCTTTGCTGCTCTGATTCCTGCTCCCAGCAACTTCTTGTCATGGTACAGCCTGGTAGCAGAGATACTACGATTCAAACGGATTTGGGGAATCCGCTGTGTTGTTGGGTTGCCACAGGTATACTCTACTGAGACCGCGGTTCACGTGAAATTGACCTCGGACTTTCAGAGCACAAAGACCGTAGGTGTAATAGAAATATGTTGGTGTTGCTTATACCTACACTGACACACCACGACCGCGGTTTCTTTCTGGTTTGAAATTATCAGGTCGAGAAAACCTGAGCTGTGCTAGCAATCAGGGCCCAGAGGCTCACGGAGGACGCCAATAGCCCTACGCTAGTGAGAACCGCAAACCACGTTTGGTACAGCGGAAAAGGATTCAAAGCTGGAATTGGAGAATCTGCTGTGTGTTTGCGTTGCTACAAGCAAATGCTACTGAGATCTCAGTTCACTTGTGGTGGACCTCGGTCATTCCCATCACACGGATTCACCAAAGCGAAAGTTGGATTCGTTTCCGCTGTACCAAGCGTTGTTCGCAGAACTCCGTGGCATAGTTGTAATGGTGTCAACCGTGAGGCACTAGGCTCCGCTTTGCAGCCCCGCTCAAACCATCTCCTTATAAGCCCAAACCAGTACGAAACCGCGGTCATGGGGCGCCAGTGTTGGGATGAGCAGCAATATGATATTTGCAGATAATCCTCTTTTTGTTCCTCAATGCATGAACCGTACCCCACAATTATCAGAGCTAAGCAGGTAACCGGGATTGCCGTAGAGGATAGTAGATAAATATGTGGTGTTGAAGGAAGTGCGAGGAATACGTTGGGATATAAAGCCTTCACTTTGGGAAAAACTCCATACCGTGATAAGTTGACGGTGTTTCCGTGAGAATCCTGATAGCTTAAATGCACCATATAGTGCATGAGCATACACAGTCTCTGTCTTGACTTTGCCGATACCGTTGCTTCCTGTGCTGTCCTCCTTCAACGGGTGGTTCGCAGTGTTGCGCAGTTCGAAAGTGACTTAAAGGTTTTTTAATGCAAACTGCATCACGCTTTTGTAAATAGATCTTGACGTCGAAAGCGTATCGGAAGAAGAGCAATGATGATCTGTGTGACGGTTTAGGTCACAGCTCCACACAATATAAAGGCGTGCACTGCCGGCAAACATGGCTTCAAATGCAATCGTTGCGTTGATATGTTATCTATTAAATGCTAATGTACAGTAATTATAAGTGTTATGACTTTAAGGCCAAGGTTTTCATACGGCATAGTGGCTAACGCAACGATATTGTGTCCTTCAACTTTGTGCGTAGTCATAACTTTTAGGTGGGCAAGAAATTTCCCTATGTGAGACGCACAAGTTCCCGTAGTACGCCGAAGCGGACCACTATCGCTGGGTGTCATGGTTTAAGGTGGCACGCGAACTGAAGAAGTATGCGTTTACGCACTTCGTTAAAGTGTAAACCATTACGACTTGCTTGCTTTCCAACGTAAGCTGAGGAGAAGTGTTAACAAAATTTGGTGAAAGCTGTAATGGAGTTGCATGAGAGCGTCGATCAGTTTAAAGTTCCGTACTAGGAAACGGAGATAAGTTTCCTAATTTTTGTTCTGCGGCACGAAATGGAAATCGTTCACCCAAACAGTGAAGTAATGCTAGCGGACGAACCACATCAGATGATCTACGGTGGCTACATACGGTGGCACTGCATGTTGGAGGATGTGCACGGTGTTAGTGGTTTATTTTTCTACGCCTCGCTTCCGAACAAAACACCGGCAGAGTACTTCAACGCTGTACGCAACATGTTTGTTATGTTACCAGCGAATGAATCAGCGTCGATAGTGGTGAGGGATAAATGCATGGCATTGCTCCATGCTTTCCAATCCGTGTGCACGCCTATGCACGTGGTTTTGTACCGTTTCTGTTTACGCCTGATGTGTGCCGCTGTGAAGGGTCATGGGCAAAATTCGCGACGGGCACGATGCTTATTATACCATGGGTGTGGAACGTTATGTATGCTAGCGGCTTGTGGTTGTTCGGAAGCTACTTGTAGGCACACCAAGCGCTCAACAGGGAAGCGCAGACGTAGTTGTTAATGCCTTGGTTGCCGATTGTTTAGGCATAAACAGAGCAAAATTTGCAGTACACCTTTTTGTTCGGCTGCTATACTACAAACCGGGTGCAGAAGGAAAATTGGCTTTGGCATTTCGGAGCGAGAAACCTCATTACAACCATCTACCGCTGCCGTTGCTTGTGTGCTTGAGGCCCAATAGCAGTAGCATGAGGTGATGGGCAAAGCGGAGTGGTCTGAATATGTATTGTTGCCTTGCCTTACTAGTCTTGGACGGGCTGCTGCTCAGATCCTAGGGTAGGCTCAGATGCTATAATAATGCCACAACACAAAAGCAAACGTGAGTGTCATTACGTTAATCAGTAGTTGACGTAATGTGCAAGACTGAAGAAAGTAGTTCAAAGTGTCATCGCGTGGAGACGTAAACTCACAGTGCATCTTTAATCGGCCATAGCTACTTCCGTGTGCTTACACTGTGCAAGCGTTGAACGTGGCTGGCGGACCGTTGGTAGCGTTATGGCTCAAGTATCGCTGAGTTCTGTCGCTCGTGCCATGTCCCCGTTCAATAGCATGCACGTCATCCACAATCTTTCCGCTGCCGTTCACCTCCACAGCGGTTCCAATAGCTTGTGATGAAAAGCGTCGCGAATGCAACCAGGTTTTTATGCTCTTCAACTACAGGTTTATGGAGAGGGAGATGCAACTTCTAAGGAGGTGATGGAGCGGTTGCGGGAGTTGCGGTAGTTCATGTGTAACCTCACAAGTACTCACGTTGAGTTTATGAACGATGCCCAGAAGCCACAAACGAACCGGCGGTAGATAAATAAATAAATAAATAAATAGGTATATTTCTAGACTGGTTAGAGGCTGCACCCTTAAGGGTTAAGGTCAATCTTTACATTAATCCGGTGCTCGTGCATGGAGGTAGGAAAATATGAGCATATGTTCCTCGTTGGCAATTACAAATGCATTCGCATTGTTCTGTGTACAGCTGCTGGGTTTCGTGGGCGCCCACCTTAAACTTTTTCTTGTTCTTTCGGGCGATATGGTGCTCCTTGTTCTTTGGTTGTAATAGCTGTGCAGAGATGTGGTTGTGCCGTTTTTCTTTGAAACAGGATCCAGTTTACCATTACTTCTCTTTGAATACATTGTTGGCCCTCTCAGCTGCACCAATTATTGGTGCAAACATGGAAGAAATGAGAGTAGCGGAATTATAAGGGATATGAAGTTAAAAAATAATTTCCATGAATGCAGCTGAAAATAAGAAGGATTTGTTAACAGATATAATACGGCGGCGTGCTTCACCAGAAAATACAAATTAACAAAAATAAGATTCAAACTTTGCTTGCGCTGATATTGCTTTCTGGCGCAAAATTTCAACCTGAGTAAATGTACGTAAAAAGGAAAAACCTATTCTAAGGCTACAATGCTGCGTAAAGTAGCACAAAAGTAAGCTACTAAAGACAAGTTTTAACCGCTTATTACGTTGAACGTAAAAGCAATTCAATAAGTGAAGTAGTTTGTGAGTTATTCTCAAATGAATGATGGTCTACGAATAAGGCCATTATTCTTTTTCGCTAAAGATGGCTTTTTGCTTTGTAAGCAGATAGTAGGAAAAAGAAAAGAAAATGTAAAAAGTAGCGAAGCGGTATATGTGTTTAATATGCATAGCTATCCAGAAATGCTCTAATTAGTCCGTAATACCCTGCAACAACTAGGGACTGCGTAGATGGCCGAAAAGTACACTTTGCGGGCATACATGCAAATTTATGCAAATAATGTATAATTCTGCGCGAAAACGCTAGAAATCCAGTAAGAAATGTAGTGTCGACATGGTAATTCAGGAGAGTTTATAATTAGCCCGCGGTTAGAAGACCTCAGCATACCATTCGCAGTGGATATTGAGCCACATAAACAACTAGGAATATAGAGTTAGTATCTTATAAGCCACTGAGTGTTTCTGAAGCTTAAATCAAGGCCGAATGAGCCAGATCTGTTTGAGTAACACAGGCGACCTTTCGGATCATTTGACACCTTTTGGCCTGGAAAATACACACGTTTCTTAGCTGAACATAGCAAGTTATATCCCTTAGAGCCGATTTTCTGTATTCATAAGGCTACGTCTGCAACATCCGTGAGCTAGAGAAGTCTGGAACTATTAAGAAAGAAATGAGTATGGGAAACGTTAGTAAAATTTAGCTAATTGCTTTGAGGTGTGAAATCCATTTTGGTCTGCGTTGGTGGAGCAGTACCAACTCTGCTTCTGGGGACTGAGCTTGCTCAAACATGAGGGATTGTTATGCCACGGGTGTTGAAGCACACTATTGTGCAGCTCATTGCTGAAGTTCCGGTTATTTCTCTCAATTTTATGTTCCGAAGCTAGTGCCAGCCGTGTGCAGCCAGGAGTCAGTGTTAACTAGTACTGTTGCTTTGTCATTCTCTGTTTACTCTTGACCAATGCATGCTAAACGTTGTAATCCCTCTCTTTCCTCAAAGAGAGCAGTGCAGACAGTGGCAACGAGAGCATCCTCAGCATATTCATCCGTGGTAAAGGATTGCAGGGTCATGCTTGATGACCCACTTAGCGCAGCTCAAGACAAAATTCACCAATTAGAAAATGAGCTTAGCACGCTTAAAAACGAGCTGCTTACGATGACCGCAACTTTGGAGAACCTCAAACCACTGTCGGTGCTGTAGGAATTAATGAAAACTGATAACTCAAATGAATTGAACGCCGCTGTCGAGTTATTAGCAGTACTTAGCGACGAAGTAACGGAACGTGTACGTCGTTTCCAGAATGCCCTCATATTCAACGTACCTGATCGCTTGTCACTTGAAAAAGTGAAACGTTCTCTTTTAAGTGCGTGCAACACACCACCAGATTGCTGTGCATGCAAACGGCTACGCAAGTCTGGTAAAACTCGCACTTGCCCCATAGTTTTGACTTTTCCTACTCCACGACTTGCTGAAACATTTATCGGCCGTAGGCTGATTGTGTCCACGGTGGCAAACCTTGGACCGATTTTCATTAAACCTGACAAACCCCACTTCAAATGTCCTTAATGTCGTCAACCAAGCCAGAGGGCAAGCGCAATGCTCTTGTTGAATCATCTGCAAAATCATCGGCTAAACCGACCATCGTGCTAGCGATAGACCTCGACTTGTCTCCAAAACAAAATCTCACTTCGGATGCGAAATCTGCAACAGCGCGAAGCTTGCCTTGGACTGAAGTCAATGAAGGATCTTCGTCTGCACTGGCTGCTATAACCATCGATTCTTCTAGCAATGTGACTTATGGCTACTCAGACGCGCATGACACTCATGCCGCACCTGGTCAACCATCTAATTGCATTCTTAACTGGGTATCTAACATGGATACTCCACTGCCTGCTGTCACCGACCCTTAGCAGAAACACTCTCTCACCGCGAAACCCACCATAACAGGAAGCTTCTTTCAGCATGCATTGAACAGGTCGTTTTCACCCTCACTCTCTGCTATTGCCGTTGA
>CALYDF020007111.1:0-12750 GCA_944474145.2 Dicrocoelium dendriticum | reverse complement strand
TCTCGGATTCCATGACGCGTTTCGAGGTTATTTCCTCTCATCAGATCGTGTTCGATGCCTGCTATCTCTATCTGATGAGAGGAAATAACCTCGAAACGCGTCATGGAGTGCAGTAGTTTCAGGCGGGCAACACCCAATTTGCTGCTGCTTCATCAGCTACGGTCCTAGTGATCGAATGGCCAAGGTTCACTTCGATGGGAATCGCGGTCTACTTTGAGATTGCGCGTCGCAATCCATCCACACAACGTGTACTTCAAATTCACTTTCCAATCTGTTATTTGCCGTTGTGCCAAGCTTTGCCCGTCGTGACCCGGTGGCTTAGTGGTGGCGGTCACAACTAACATCTCAATGGTCCCGGGTTCGATGCCTGCTATCTCTATCTGATGAGAGGAAATAACCTCGAAACGCGTCATGGAGTGCAGTGGTTTCAGGCGGGCAACACCCAATTTGCTGCTGCTTCATCAGCTACGGTCCTAGTGATCGAATGGCCAAGGTTCACTTCGATGGGAATCGCGGTCTACTTTGAGATTGCGCGTCGCAATCCATCCACACAACGTGTACTTCAAATTCACTTTCCAATCTGTTATTTGCCGTTGTGCCAAGCTTTGCCCGTCGTGACCCGGTGGCTTAGGGGTGGCGGTCACAACTAACATCTCAATGGTCCCGGGTTCGATGCCTGCTATCTCTATCTGATGAGAGGAAATAACCTCGAAACGCGTCATGGAGTGCAGTAGTTTCAGGCGGGCAACACCCAATTTGCTGCTGCTTCATCAGCTACGGTCCTAGTGATCGAATGGCCAAGGTTCACTTCAATGGGAATCGCGGTCTACTTTGAGATTGCGCGTCGCAATCCATCCACACAACGTGTACTTCAAATTCACTTTCCAATCTGTTATTTGCCGTTGTGCCAAGCTTTGCCCGTCGTGACCCGGTGGCTTAGGGGTGGCGGTCACAACTAACATCTCAATGGTCCCGGGTTCGATGCCTGCTATCTCTATCTGATGAGAGGAAATAACCTCGAAACGCGTCATGGAGTGCAGTAGTTTCAGGCGGGCAACACCCAATTTGCTGCTGCTTCATCAGCTACGGTCCTAGTGATCGAATGGCCAAGGTTCACTTCAATGGGAATCGCGGTCTACTTTGAGATTGCGCGTCGCAATCCATCCACACAACGTGTACTTCAAATTCACTTTCCAATCTTATCTCGGATTCGTTTGTAAGCAACTTATTTCATATGGTCATTAATTTAAGATTTGTGTTACTGTTTCCTTATGCATTACTCGATTTATTTTCTTTGTTGCTTTTCTCGCAAGTGATTGGCTGTTGTTTGATATTCCCGGTGTGGCTGCGCTTGATGTGTATAATGACAAGGTGCCCACCTGTTTATTACCGGCTACGTTGTCCACACTGGCTCCAGGAGGCAATTGGTCGCTGCTAGAGGGGACGAGGTGCACGGTCCTTGTGGTTCCATGCCTCAGTTTGAAGCGGACCACTGTCCGGCCACCGCGTTGTGCGCGCTTCACACCCCAACTACAGATTGCTTGTGTTTACCTATGAGGAAGTGTGGGCCGGCTCCGTTGATGAAACGTGGCTCCCATCCACAAGACTCTCGATTTTATTCCTTCAATTTTACACTGCATATGTGTATGGTTGCGGAGGGTGCAGCGCAAGCCACCAATGCTCCATTTGTGGACGCAAGCGTCCTGTGCCTGGCCACAGTGACAGGCAAATCCGAAAACGGATGCCGTCAACCATGGTATTGGTTGCTTCTAGGTTTTCTCACGTCTGTTCTCTTGTTTACTCGTGAGGATGCACAGGTAGAACAGGAAAATACTTACGACTGCCTAGAGAGCTCTGTTCCTGCTGGTAGCAGTACTGTGTAGCAGTTTCTCTCCACAACGCTAAGGCCTGGTCAATATTTGTCACTCTGGGGCACTTGCGGAACCCACGGGATGTCTCCGTCTCAATAAAAACCGTATTGCTGTAAATAAATAAGTGAATAAAGGGCTGGGGAGAATCGCTCGCGTCTAATGCCGACAACGAGTTCTAAGGGAATGTAGGTATACGCCCTTCAGCAATGTGGTTTTGCTGCTCCAGTTAAGACGGTTAGTTCAGGTCACCTGAGCGTTTATCTCGCACCGCCCTGTGTGCTCGTGAAAGTTTTGGGCTGGTGGCAACCCCATAATGATCCTTCTTCCACTTGGCTACGCCACATAAAATCGCTGACCTCATGTCTAGCAGCCAGTGGACCCGTACGTTTTCACATATCTAACGGTTCAAATACTGGGAATGAAAGAAAATACAAAAAATTGAAGTGAAAAAGCAATAAACGTTTATCCGAAATTTTGGAAGATAATTAGAACCGATCGAGTAGTCATGAGTTCAGAGTGAACGTATCCCATTAAACTCCTTGAAGGAAGATCGCGGTATGACACTTACAAAGGCTGACAAGGGGAAAACCCTGGTTGCAATGAATAGGTCAGAATACTTGGAAAATATGGGACAACATTTGGAGACGGGTTCTTATAGAGTAATTTTTGATAACGCCGTAGCGTCAATAATGAACAAGAGTAAGACGGAGGTTGGTAACTATTTAAGAACCGTGAAAGACAAGTTGGGAGCAGGCAAGTGGTACAGTCTATACCCAAAATGGACTGTACCTCGGAGGGTTTATGGCTTGCCAAAAGTTTACAAACTCGAAGTTCTCGTACGGCCCATAGTCGACGGTATAGGCTCACCGACCTATGAACTTGCGAGATATTTGGCAAGGCTATTGCATCCTCTAACAAGGCGAATGAGTGCATTCGCGAAAACTCTTATGAGTTCGCTCAAAAGATAACAATTTTCAGCATCGAGTCAGATATGTAGATGGTCAGCTTCCATGTCACAACACTTTTCTCCAATTTACCCAAAGAAGAGGCGCTATGAATACCAAGACGTTGTCTGAATGAAGAGGTCACTCTGAGTGATCGGACGAAATTAACGGTTGACCAGATAATCGGAAGTATTACTGTGTATCTTGGCATGTCTTACTACGTTTTTCACTCGAAGCGGTACAGTCAGGAACAAGGTATCACCATGGAATCATCAACATCCCCCTGTACTGGCGAACCTGTATATGGAAAACTTTGAGAACAGGGCGTTAACAAACACCATTAACTCACCAAAAGTTTGGTGGCCTTCTGTAAACGACACGTTTGTACTTGTAAAACGGGATATGGAGGACGTGTATTTTGATCACTTAAACTCCAATGAGGAGATGATACAGTCCACTATGGAAATTGAATCTTGTAGTGTTACAATATATATATATATATATATATATTGCAGAAGAGTAGTAGGGAAGGTTGAATGTTATAGGAAGAAATTCATCACATCTAAGCTCACTCAGACAGCCGTCACACGCCCGGAAAAGCACTGTTCGCGCGTTTCATCCTTTCGGAAAGCGTCAGCAGTGCGCATTCCATCGGGCCCTGGTTGGGCTCCAAGCCGCAACTCGACTGTTTCCAGTCCGTGGTTGAGACCACTGAGCTAGGGGGGACGGCAACGACCATCGTGAATAAGTTACTGGATGTGATATAGCGCCGCTTCGTACTGCTGACGATTCCCGAAATGATGAAACTCGCGTACAGTGCTTTTCCGGGAGTGTGACGGCTGTCTGAGTGAGCCTAGATGTGATAAATTTCTTCCTATATCATTCAACTCTCCCTACTACTCTTCTGCAATCAGTATACAGACCAAACCGCTTATAATGCCATGAGTTAATTGGCGGCTTAAGTTTGGTAAGCTCGTCGCTTGGTGAGGGAGCTACCCTGTCCTCTGCACGGCAGTAACGTGTAAGTCAGTGGATAGTGAGCGGCGCTATACCACATCCAGTAACTTATTCACGATGGTCGTTGCCGTCCCCCGTAGCTCAGTGGTCTCAACCACGGACTGGCAACAGTCGAGTTGCGGCTTGGAGCCCAACCAGGGCCCGATGGAATGCGCACTGCTGACGCTTTCCGAAAGGATGAAACGCGCGTACAGTGCTTTTCCGGGCGTGTGACGGCTTTCTGAGTGAGCCTAGATGTGATGAATTTCTTCCTAATATATATGTATGTATATATGTAATTTTACTCGTCAATATACTAATTACAATATAATTGGCTGAGTGCAACAACACATAAGGTGAGAAGGATAGCGTGAAAAGGAAAACAACTGTTAGGGTAGTAGATTCTCACAGCAAGTGCGCCATTGCGTAGGGTCCTTGGCCAAATCCACCAACGTTTGCAACCAGGTGTGCTCGGGGTCTTTAGGCCCCAACCCGGGAGTCAGGAACGTCCGACAACAGCTGGCATTACGGAGAGTTAGTTCAGCAAGTCAGCCTACACCCAACGGTACAATACCATTTCTTGACTGCCTGATTCACAGAAATAGGGGAAATTTAACGAGGACAATATATCGCAAGCCAACAGATACTGACGGCGTACTCCACTACACTTCGGGTCATCTAAAGCAGGTTTCCGCTGGAATAGCCTCAGCGCCGTTCTACAGGGTACTGGGGTTTTGCACGATGGAGGAGGACAAAATGGCTGAGCGGAAAGTGTCAATAAGCACAGTAGTAGAAAGTGGTTACCCACGGCGGCTTGTCAAACGTCAATGGCACGAAATGCTACATCGGCAGTCAAGGCGCACAACCGAGTGGATCACGACGGTCGGAATTTAGTACAAGGAAGGCACTTCGAAAGCAATTCGGTCCTTAAGCAAGGAAAATATAAGGGTGCATTTTCGGTGAGGTCAAACGTTACGTTCAGCGCCGGTACACCTGAAAGACCCCCTTCCCAAGGATACGATGAATAACTGTGTTTATAAAATTAATTTTAAGTACTATGCACATGGTATAAAGGTCAAACAGCGAGCGAAATACGCACACGAATTTCGGAATACAGGAGGCGTATTTCAAGACCACCTAGATAGGAGTTTGAATACAAGGCAATAGTAATTGATTAGGCGGTGGTTGTGCACGCATTAGACACGGGTCACCAGATAGACTTACATAACGTAGAGGTGATTAGGAGCGGTATACGATCAACACCTCAGCAGTTGATTGCCGAGACGGTGGAAATTGCCAAATCTGACGACTGTGTGAATAGAATGGAGGGGGTAGAACTCTCTAATGCGTGCCGAACGATCTTAGGTTGGTCAGCCTGTCGAGCATCGGTGCGTGGATCAGATTAGAAAGTGCAAACCGACTCCCATTGTCAACACTATGGGCTTATCCGTCAATCTCATAACGCAAAAGGAACAGCTGGACTATTCCCACTGTGACTGAACCACCTGAGGTGACATCACGAACTGTCACCGTAATGACACCTAGGTTCAAGTCTTGGGTAACTCGGTTATCACCCCTGTTCGCTATAAAATCGAACTCCAATTGCCCGCGGATTCACCTGGTCTGACAAAGCTCTTGTGTCCAGGGCGAAACGTTACCAAACTACTATACCAACCGATTGTTTCTAATAAATTGTTCTTTTAAGCTCTACATGTACGTTGCTTGTTTCCATGGCTTTTAGGTTACATCATTCATCCATACGTGGATGGCGGCACCCGGTTCCGGAGTTGCCTATCACTGCAGCCTCTACATGCACAGCCACAGCACGCCTGCGCCTACAGAGGGAACATAGATGGCTTGAACTGTACCATCCACAGCTCCACTCACACACCCAATATCCAGTGTAAACCCGAAGGGATATAACAGGATGGCATGTGGATGAGAGCCACGTTTCATCAACGGAGCTGGCTAACACACCTTCACAGGCAATCACAAGCATGCTGTATTAGGGGAATCAAACGCACATAAGCCGGTGGCTGGTCCATAGTCCGCTAAACACTGGATGCAACCAGTCTTCCTGCCAAGCACGGCCACTCATTGAAAGTCGCAGGTAATTATGATTGTCTGGAGTGCAGCAGAAATTTCCTTTCCATTCGTGTCTGTCACTCGTGGAATGCTCTCCCGAAATCGATCGTTTCTGCACCGACACTAATAGTATTCAAAAGGTAGGAGGATGCACTCACTCAGTTACAGTTTGTCAATTAGCGCTACGCCTCAAGCTCACTCCTGGATGTTACCATGAAGTTATATTACTTACGAGTAGCAGGATTTTAGTTCTTATTCTGATAAGGCTTTTTTCCCAGTAGTTTACAAGCTACACAGTAGATCCTAGTCCGGAAACGTCCTAGAAGAGTTTCGCACTATCGAGGCTCGTCAGTGGTGCGCATTCCCTCTGTCCTCCAAGGAGGATTGAACCCATGATTGCTAGAGGCAGATGCCGACTAGCCAGCAGGTTAAGCCACTGAACTATGGGGGACGTTGGTTGGACTACGTAATCTGCAAAGTAACTGGGATATAGCACCATACACATACTATACACATTAGCTGGAGGTTGGAAACACCTCAGGTACTGTGCCGCACCACCTATCTTCCACTTTTACTGACAGTAGTTGGCTTGCGTGGTGATGAAGTCCTCTCGCTAGGTGCTTTACACATAGCATTTAAAACTAGGAGAGGCTATTTTTTATTTTATTTTAGTCACTAGAGCAGGATTTTAGTTCTACTTCTGGTAAAGTTGCTTCCCAGTAGTTTACTAGTTACATCGTAGATCCTAGTCCGGAAAGGCACCAGACGCGTTTCGCCCTATTGGGGCTCGTCAGTGGTGCGCATTCCTTCGGTCCTATAAGGAAATTTTTAATGTTAACTGTGGGTGAAGTGAATCTACGCGGATTGCAGAAGTACGGAGGAGCAAACCTTAACTCCTTATTTCCACATTGAAAGTACTGACCGTGTAACTATTATTAGTATTATTATTATCCTCATTATCATTATCATTATCAATATTATTAAATTATTGTTAATATCAGGAAATCTCCACTAAATATCCAACTGGACTTGTAATGGAATACTTCCTAACCCACATAAATTCATTGATCATTGTTCCAGCAACGACCAACTGTCTCCTGGGGTCAGTGTAGACGCGCTAGTGAGGAACAGGCATGTAGGCATGTCAACCTGCACATCAAGTGTAACCACACTGGAGATGTAATGCAGCAGCCAATCACTTAAAATGACAATATTAAATAAAACTGATCAAAATCACCAGACGGGTATGCCAGCGTAACTCTTCACTAAGTTAGCCCTTGAAATTAATGCGTCATTAACATGTCCGTGATAAATTCAAGGTTACATGACAAGAGTTCATAACAACAAATGAAACAAAGACGCGAACTTAATCACCTTTACTTTAAGCGGCATCTGCAAGTTAATATAAGATTATTCAGGTAGGTCTTAAAAGGAAACAACAAAATAAGCATCAAGAGAATATGGCAAACCAGTCACCTGAACTAAAGCAACTCTGCAACAAAGCACGCGATTAGTTAGTCGAATAGAAACGCACTTACCAACGCTGCGCCGGTTCTGCCTACGTTCTGATCAGAACCCGTCGTCGTTCCCAAACCAGTCCAGAGTAACCTCGCTTGTGGCACATCAGACCTGGCTAACTTAGGCACTCGCGACCGCACATGCTACAACACCATGCACTCGAAGTCGACGGCGTACAAATCATAGGCGCCTGTCGCTTCGCATTTTGCCGATTCTTCTGGGCCTACACGAGGACTTGCTGTCGCACCTCGGAAACTGCTGCCATGATCGGATCGCGCCATGTACGCCGATCAACCGCTTTTGACTCCTAAACTAACAATCCAGATTAGAAAGTGATAGGCTTACTTTGATCATGTCCTAGTAAGGTAGCTTCCGTTTCCCCTCATGCCGCTTCCTCACGTTCAGCGAACCATACAACAGCTGCTTCGGCTTCCGTGTCGAATCCATACGGCTCACCTGACCGAACCGTCTCAAGTACCGCAGCAATAGTATGCAGTCCACTGCATAAATTCCACTTTGACACAGCGCTTCCCTCTCTGCAACTCTGTCGCACAAAACAGTACGCAGAATCCGTCGCAAACACTGTTGATGAAACCACTCGAGATATCTCACATCCCTCCGGTACATCATCCACTTTTAACTGCCACATAGAATAACGGACAGCACCATGGATTTGCACACCATCGGTTTCGTTCCAACGCCAAGCTGTTGGTTGTTTAACGCTCAGTACTCTAGCTTCCCGGATGCTGCCGCTGTCTTCGATAAGCGGAGACGAAGCTCACTGTGAAGCTGCCGGTCAGTTAACATCACACTCCCAATGTAGCAGAAGCGGGAAGTGGTTTCCAATGCTTCGTCACCAATGCTGAATTGCGGCACCATTGCTGATTGCACCTCCAGTGAAGGCGGAAAGAGACAGGCAGTTTTGCTGGTGTTGATGGTGGGCATGGATTTGGCCGCTGTCTAAGCCAGAGCACTAGTCATATGCTGCAACTCATTTGCACTGGGTGCAAGCGACGCAGAGACCTCAGCCAACAGCGACATACGAATAGTTGTCTCACAGACTAGGGTTCTCACCAGGAAACGACGGATAATCAGCAACCCACCATCCACACGGTGTTCCACAGCAACACCATGAGCACATGCAGCATGAAACTCGCACAAGGTCATGGCGGAGCTATACGCTATCTGGCGCGTCCCCAGATTGTGGTTTTGGGAATGCCTTCTTTGCGGAGGTAACTGAATAAGTCTGTTTACCTTGCAGTCTAGATGAATAAGCAGTCGAGGACAATCAGCAACAGCGTCTCAGAGCGTGGGAATTCTGGGCTTTCCACCTGGTTCTCCATCAAATGCTACAAGAGCTCGTACCACGCTGTGTCAAAGCCTATGCGACCGGCTATAGGGTCACTGAGCATTCACGTCTATCCCTAGACATGGGTTTATAAAGGAGACCACAAGAACTACCTCGCTGTCCACCGGATTTTCTGTGGACTACTACTGAACACTAAGAAAGCGAAGGGGCCATCCGGATATCAACAGTCTTCCTTAATCGCGCCGCTGCCTTGCAGGTTAGGTCTAAAGACCAAAGGCTCGAGGTGAGGTCCCTTAAGTCAACCCTTTTCTTCGGCCTGGGCAACCGGGAAGACCTCTGCCCACACAAGACATCCTTTCAAACTGTCCAAATGCTTTCACTGACCACCAGATTTTTCCACATTTTTGGTTGTTGTTAACTATGTGTTGTGCCACATCCAACTGGAAATTGATCAAGTACTGTATAACGATGATAACAATAAAAAAATAATAATAATATGAAAAGTAATCTTAAAGAGAGCAGGAGCTAAGACAAAGCTTTGTTTTCCACCAAGGACAATAATAGTCATCCGATTCTGCATTATGTCTGCAGTCTGTGTTTACTCCGCGCCTCAGCAACCATCGATCAGCGTCCTCAGCTGCTCAAACCTCGGTCCAAACACCTCCTGGTAGTAATGAAAAAAATTTTATGTTTCGGCGTTCGTCATAACATTCCATTAGCTTCGCCTTCTCCGTCCACCACACATATTTTACGCAGCGGAGCTCTCGGTTCAGTCGCGGGCGGATTCTGCGAAACGGAATTTTCTTCTGAAAGTCACTTGTGTACGCTACGTGTGCAGCAAATTTTGCATTCTTTTTAGACACCAATGCGCCAATTGTCGCATTGTTCTCACCAAAACAATCGATTCGCTTACATTTTGCCCGTCTGATGGTTCCTTCGGCAGCAGCCCGCACCTAGGCACAAATGTGGTGCCACAGGTCGTCCACCGTGGCTATGCATCTCACATCACACAAACGTGCAGGTATTGTCTTCTCCAGCTCAATACGTTTCGCTACAGTACCGAGGGACACAATGTTAAATCTATGCATCCGGTTCACGTAAGTCGCACAGTACGCACTTTTCCACACGTAAAGGTAGAATTTGTCCGCACCAATGTTTGAGCAGCGCCACACTCGGCTTCACGCGGTACATGTGTCAAGCACACTTCACGCATGTCGCGCTAACGTGCGATGACAATGTCGAACAGGTGAGCGTTACCACTAGGTAGGTGCATCTAAGTTGATATATCACTCGCATTCAGTGCAAACTGAGTGTTAGTGTGATTCAGGCCGTGAGTGGCACACAGTCAGAGCAGCCTGGCATGGTTAGCATGCGCTGAACCAATGCCATGTGGACCGATAACATCTGTCCACACCGACGTTCAACGCGCGCGTTGAAATCACGCAGCAGAAATGGTCGGTCGAGCAAGGGCACAGACCGTATCCCGGAGGATAATTGAGTGTAGAAATATTCACGCGTGTCATCAGGATAACACATATTGGAACGCACGTTCTTATGTAGGTGTTGAACTTGCTTCTTCCGATTCGTAGGCGGACCGTCATCAGTCGTACGCTGGTACCAGTGGGCTCAGCCACCAGCTGGCCGTTTACGCAATAGGACAGTGCAAATCCGAACCCATGTTCACTTGGCGCTGAAGCGGCATTGCCCACTCAGTTGAAAGTATAATCGGCACTAGTTTCATTCAACTTACCTTGCTTAGCGAGCTGGGTCCTACTGATCTCCTAGATATCGATGTTTGTATCGCGCCAGTTCCAACGCGACCAGTGCAGTGCGTCACTCGAACGGCCACTCGAGTTACGGTCCAGTAGTGTGCGCACGTTCCAGCACCCGATGCTGAGTGCTTTACGCGCAGACATACGATTGCATTGGTGAGCAATCGCACGCTAGATGGCGGTTGTGTTTCGGAAATCTGCTTGAGGGCTCCACCTGGAGCCTATAGTTCAATAACCTGACGCACAAGGCGAAGGGGTAGCCGATTCGGCTCGGGAATATGATTGCAGAGACAGATTGGGATCTGCTTGAGGTCCGTCACACGCAATCTTTTAGATACTGAAACGATTCATATATGTTTTGTGACCGTAGTAGGATATGCACCTGTGACTACGGCCATACGCAGGAAGGTTTTGGTGGGTTTGCACCAATCTGACCAGGGGCTGCCTGGCTTGAGGCGAACAGTAGCAAACCACCGAATACCCGGAAGTGCACTTTCACCGTCAGAGACAATGCGTGGTGTTCGTGCTCTACGCCAATCGAGCTGTGAGCTTATAACCTGTATAGCCGTAGTTTCCCATGGCTCGGTTTTACGAGAAGAGGGCCATCGACCACTTCCTAACCTCCGAAAAAGATGGACTAGGATACTGCCAGGGCGCCCAATCCTGACAGGAGAATGACTCGGGTCCTCAGCCAAAGCCTTCGATTAAATGAACACCCGAAAGGCAGCGGTCTAGCACATGGTCAGTTATCCTGACTCATGCGGATTGGTGTCCTGGATCTTAGCAGGGAGAAGGGCGAAACCTAACTCCCACCCAGCGGTCGCCACGTGGAGGCGCCCAGGACATGAGACTATGGCGCAGCAGTAGCAGCAGTGGGTAGACCATCTGTCAGGATCTAGCCACCACCAGCCTCAGCGCACCATAGGCTCTCCCGCCTATATATACAATACATGGTTGGCGGCATCCGGTTTCGGATTTGCCTGTCACTGTGGCAAGCCACAGGACGCCTGCGCCTACAGAGGGACCATGGATGGCTTGCGCTGCACCACCCACAGCTCCAACCACACACCCATATCCAGTGTAAACCCGAAGGAATAAGACCAGGAGGCATGTGGATGGGAGCCACGTTTCATCAACGGAGCCGGCCCACACTCCTTCACAGGCAAACACAAGCACACTGTATTTGGGGAATCAAGCGCACACAAGGCGGTGGCTGGACCGTAGTCCGCTCCACACTGAGTGCATGGAACCACTCTTCGAGCCTAGCACGGCCACAACGACCGTGCACCCCGTCCCCTCCAGCAACGACCAACTGTCTCCTGGAGCCAGTATGGACGAGGTAGTGGGTAATAGACAGGTAGGCACCTTGTCAACATGCACATCAAGCGCAGCCACACCGGGGATATCACGCAACAGCCAATCACTTGAAACGACCAAATAAAATAAAATAAATCCAATAATGCATATAGATACGGTGGCATAACTCTTCGCTAAATTAGCATATGAAGTAAGTTGGCTAGCAATGAATCCGCGATAAGGAAAAAATGTCCACAAGTTACTCAAAAATGCTACAAACGCAACAAAATTACCGAAGATAAGCGCAGTTAGCGTAAGCGACGGGGCCAGCAAATAGAAGACTATTCAGATAGACAAAACTAACCAAATAAACTGGAATGAAATTTATGCAGCTTAAAGAGACCTAGTTTAAGTGTAAGTTGGTTTAGCCCAACTGCGGTGAAGAAGCATCAAGAATGCAACATCAGCCTCAGCATGCGGCATGGTTGGCGGCATCCGGTTTCGGATTTGCCTGTCACTGTGGCAAGCCACAGGACGCCTGCGACTACAGAGGGACCATGGATGGCTTGCGCTGCACCACCCACAGCTCCAACCACATACCCCATATCCAGTGTAAACCCGAAGGAATAAGACCGGGAGGCATGCGGATGGGAACCACGTTTCATCAACGGAGCCGGCCCCACCTCCTTCACAGGCAAACACAAGCACACTGTATTTGGGGAATCAAGCGCACACAAGGCGGTGGCTGGACCGTAGTCCGCTCCACACTGAGTGCATGGAACCGCTCTTTCGAGCCTAGCACGGCCACAAGAACGGTGCACCCCGTCCCCTCCAGCAACGACCAACAGTCTCCTGGAGCCAGTATGAACGATGTAGTGGGTAATTGACAGGTAGGCACCTTGTCAACATACTCATCAAGCGCAACCATCACAGGGATCTCAAACAACAGCCATTCACTT
>CALYDF020007110.1:0-12778 GCA_944474145.2 Dicrocoelium dendriticum | reverse complement strand
AACACAAGCGAAACTGTCTGTCTCTTTCAGCCTTCACCGGAGGTGCAATCTTCAATATTGCCGCGAATCAGCATTGGTGCTGAAGTATTGGAAACCACCTCCCGCTTCTGCTACCTGGGGAGTGTGATGTCGACTGATCAGCAGCTACACGTTGAGTTGCGTAATCGCGTGTCGAAGGCGGCAGCGGCATTCGGGAAGCTAGAGTACCGAGTGTGGAACAACCATCAGCTTAGCATTGGCACGAAGCTGATGGTGTACAAATCCATGGTACTGTCCGTTCTTCTATACGGCAGTGAAACGTGGACGATGTACCGTCGGGATGTGCGATATCTCGAGCGGTTCCATCAGCAGTGTCTGCGACGAATTTTGCGGATCGGCTGGGGCGCCAGAGTTGCAGACACGGAAGTGTTGCGCCGAAGTGGGATGTATGCAGTGGACGGCATACTTTTACTGCGACACCTGAGATGGCTCGGTCATGTGAGCCGTATGGATTCGACGCGAATACCGAAGCAACTTTTATACGGTCAGCTGAGTATAGGGAAGCGGCATGCTGGGAAACCCAAGTTACGTTACCAAGACATGATTAAAGTGAGCCTCACACGTTCTAATCTTGATTGCAGATCATGGGAATCGAAGGCGGTTGCTCGGCGTGCATGGCGCGATCTAATCACGAAGGCAGTTGCTGAGGTGCGGGAGAAAGCCCTCATGCATGCAGAGAAGAAGCGGCAAGTGCGGAAGCGCCAAGCACCGATGAATTGTACTCCATCGACATCGAGCGCATTGTGCTGTAGAACATGCGGTCGCGAGTGCCTTAGTCAGGCAGGCCTAGTGAGCCATGAGAGAGGTCACTCGGGACCACTGCCGAAGCGACGACGGGTCCCGCAGTGAACATAGGCAGCACCGGCGCAGCGTTTGTAGGCACGCTGAATTCGATTTACTAATCGCGTGCTTTCATGCTAAGTCTCTTTATTTCAGGTGGTGGGTTTTCGGTTCTCTCCTAATGCCTTTCTTTCTCATATAAATGTCTAGTGGGCCATGCGCTGTGCCATTTGGGGCCACTACAGAAGCGACGACGGGTCCTGCAGAGAATTACGGGGATGCGGCGCAGCGTTTGTAGGCACGCTGAATTCGAATTACTAACCGCGTGCTTGCATGCTAAGTCTCTTTATTTCAGGTGGTGGGTTTACAGTTTTTACCTTAATGCTTTTCTTTCTCATATAAATATCTCCCTGTACTCTATTCCATTAACTTGCACACATCGCTTCAGCCAATTGTATTCGATTTCCATAACATTTCTGTGTTCGTGGCATTCCGTGAACTATATTTCCTGACCTCGTGCACTTAGCTAGGATTTGTTTGTAAACAACTTATTATCTATGCTATTTAATTAAGGTTTATGTCACCGTTTCCTTATGCATTAATCGAGTTTTTCTCTTTTTCTTTCTCCATCTCTCAAGCGTTTGGCTGTTGTTTGATATCCCCGGTGTGGCTGCGCTTGATGTGCATGTTGACAAGGTGCCTACCTGTCTATTACCCACTACGTCGTCCATACTGGCTCCAGGAGACAGTTGGTCGTTGCTGCAGGGGACGGGGTGCACGGTGCTTGTGGCCGTGCTAGGCTCGAAGAGTGGTTCCATGCACTCAATATGGAGCGGACTACGGTCCAGCCACCGCCTTGTGTGCGGTTGATTCCCCAAATACAGCGTGCTTGTGTTTGCCTGTGAAGGAGTGTGGGCCGGCTCCGTTGATGAAACGTGGCTCCCATCCGCATGCCTCCCGGTCTTATTCCTTCGGGTTTACACTGGATATGGGGTGTGTAGTTGGAGCTGTGGGTGGTGCAGCGCAAGCCATCCATGGTCCCTCTGTAGGCGCAGGCGTCCTGTGGCTTGCCACAGTGACAGGCAAATCCGAAACCGGATGCCGCCAACCATATATATATATATATGTATATATATATATATATATAAATGAATTATGTATGGGACTATGGTTTGTTCATAAGTAAGAAATGCATATGTGCTGCTACTTTGGCGTAAATGTGTATTCAATACTACATTTGTGATGGGTACTACACAGAGAAGTGAAACTCTTACACGTTTTGGAACTGTTATGTTGCTAGAAAGCAACGTAGCCTTTCTAGTTTCCAAAGCTTTTGTGATACGCAATTGCGAACGAAGCGGGATATCATATTTGTGAACGGCGACTGCAGGTGTTTCTTATAGTGATCAGCAGCCGCATTTCTTCTAGGTATCCTTAAGGTCACCGGATGGCAGAATGACTCTGTATAATTTGATGTTATATATGCATCAGAGGGGTTAGGTGAAAAGGTTTTGGGCGAAAAGGAGTTCTGACCATTTAAAAATGTTTACAGAATATCACTTCGGGTAGGAAAATAGAGTTGCCGTGGTGAATGCGTTGAAGTAAGAAAGATGGAAGACCGAAAGTGTTACCTTAGTGGACAATTAAGACGTAGTCCTCCCTGTTCATTGATGTTAACTGAAGACGTAGCCGTTTTTGGGTCACAATTTAGCGTGTTCCAATGTATGTATAAAGTAACACACTGCTGGGAAGAGTGACATAACCTGCTGCATAGCACGTTCATTTTTGCGGCAACCGAATGTCAGTGGAATAGGAACCGATGCACAGGACCCCGTGGTACCGATATACGCAATGCGGTTATGTAGGTGTATGTATTAAACAGGTGGAAAAAGATACCCTCAAACCATATTGTAGCGCCCAACAAGAGAACTGCTAACTTTCATGCACCATTTAATTGTTGACCGACTGTACATTATTCTTTCCTGTTTTAACCTTCCCTACAACCGGCTGCACACTCGACCGCCTTGTAAGTTCCTGCGCTCACTTGTTCGCTCTTGCCACGCTTCATCCGTCCGCATCTTCTTGTAGATCATCGAATACAGTCCATCGTGTCCGACTTCAATTGCCTTCTGATATCCACGCTTAATTTCGCGCACAGTCTCGTAATAGTATTAACTAGTCCTACAAATTAATGACCCTAATTCGCACGCGCGAATGCAACTTTGTTTTCCTCGTTTGTAATTTTTGGTGAATTCGTTCCTTTTCTCGATTATATACCTGTATTACTTTGTTTCTTGCGTAATTGTAGTACTTTTATCGTGTTTTGTTCATCCTTTATCTTTTCGACTCACATTTCGAGAGTAGCATCTGAGTCGTTTCGCAGTGTAAACATGCTTATTTTGGCTGTTCCAAGTTTCATGGAACACAACCCAAAGGTTTGCTTTACTAAATTCGAGATGGAAATGGAAAATAAGAGCATTACGGTGGACCGTCCCAGATACAATCAGCTCGTGCCACACCTTCCTTCGTCGGCTGTGACGCTGATTGAGGACATTCTACTCTGCCCATTGAATGAGGCAACGTATGAAATGATGAAGCAAGGGATTTTAAAAGAGTTTGCATAGCGCACGAGCTCGATTGGAACAGCTCAGTGGTCTCCAGCTTGGAGACCGCAAGCTGTCGGCGTTGCCCCACGAACTTCAGCGCGTCGCTGGTCCCTTATTCTTGAGAGAAAAAGGGATAAAGGAGCTGTCGACGAGCAATGTGACCCATGACCTGTGGTCACGATGGTGGGACCGCGGTACTGAGCTACCCAGCGCTCCAGAAAAGCTTTCGCTACTGTTTCTGACGCCAGACGCTTGTTTTCTTCACGTGCACGTCAACTTCGTAGGTCCTCTGCCGCCTTCAAAAGGCGGCCTGAGTCCGTCCCTACCCAAACTTGCTCATCAGAAACAGTAGCGAAAGCTTTTCTGGAGCGCCGGGTAGCTCAATACTATAGCCCCACCATCGTGACCACCGATCGAAGGTTCATTTCCCCGTCGACATTCGCCACCTTGCTTAAGGATTTAGGATGTCGCCACGTTCAGGCGGCAGCGTAGCATCCTGCCGATAGCTGCATGGTGGAATGGTTTCACCGTCAGTTGAAGGCAATGCTACGGGCGCACGCAGATCCTTCATGGTCTGAAACAATTCCCCTCGTCCTCCTAGGATTAATAAGCACTGTTAAAACCGATTCCGACGCAACACCAGCGCAGCTAGTCTACGGTTATACACTGCGGTTGCCAGGACAGCTAGTAGCACCAGCCCCTTCTACTTCCTCTTTTGACTACGGAAGCTACACCGATCGACTGGCTCATCAGAGTTGTGAGCTGCATCCACCGGCTCCTCGATTGCAGAAAACCCTACTGTATGTGCCTGTGAAGCTGTCCACGTGCGCACACATCCTTCTTCGCGCAGTCGCTGTTCGGCAGCCTCTTCAGCCGTCGTACATAGAACCTTATAAATAGCTACACCGTGCAAATAAGATGTGCACAATTGACCGCTGTGGTCAACGCGAAATCTTTGCCATCAACCGTCTGCAACCCGCCTTTATGGAAGAGAGCAGCTAGCGTACTTCGTGTAGTAGTGCTTCGTGCGACGGCACAGCTCACCGCACCAGCTTATGGAATCCTAGAGCAGTTCAATCAGACCACGATCTCGGTCTACAACCTTCAGCTATCTCGAGATCTCTTGTATCTAGCCGCCACCTCCCACGACCAGTCGCCGTGAAAGGGAGATGCGGTAGTCGCTTAGTTGCTTCGGCTATGTACACTGTAAATACGTTTATCTTTGTATGTATTGTAAATATTTGCCCCGTTTTTGGTCAATTAACGTTTTGAAAACAAACGAAAATATCAAAAGCCTCCAAAAAGCTTTTAAAGAAAAATGCAAAAAGCAAAACATGTTAACACGCAGATCATTCGTTCGTTCTCTTTGGCGTCTTCTGCGCACGTTTTTCTCGTTTTTCATCTCTAGATGCGCCAACCCTCCCCTTCGATCGACTGGCCCAAACGAGGAATGTTTCCGAGGACACCGGCGCGAAGGCTGGTCGATTCTCCGCGGAAAGTGTGTCGCTTTGGCGCTGGCCGGGGTGCGGCAGGGGAGAGAGCACTCCCAAGCGCACCCTTTGGCAGCAGCGGAGGTTAAGGTCCTGTCGGCCTTTTCTTGGCTAGCCAGTCTTGTGTAGTCCGACAAACCCGCTCCAATGGCTCGCTGAAATGCACCCTGTCGTGCAATCAATAAATAACAAATCACAAACGGCGCAGAGGACTCTGACTTCCGGCGAACCCCCATTTGACACGAAAGCTCGCTCATTTTTACTCGACACGATTTTGCCTTACAAACTTCGATTCAACAGTACCTTTCGAAACCGAAAGCCTTCTATGTTCAGCCTTCTAGAGGGTGAGCGCTGTAGCCCCCAAGAAGATAACCGATGTCTTTCATGTACAATTTAATAGTTGACCGATTGTACATTATTCTTTGTATTTTAATCTTCCGTACAACCGGCTCCACACTCGACCACCTTGTAAGTTCCCGCGCTCACGTGTTCGCTCTTGTCTCGCTTTATCCGTCCGCGTCTTCTTGTAGCCCATAGAATACAGTCCGCTGTGTCCGACTCCAATAGCCTTCTGCTATCCGCGCTTAATTTCGCGCACCGTCTCGAACTAGTATTGACTAGTCCTACAGCTTCGTATTTATCCACTTGTTTATCGTTGTATAATAAATATACCGGTTTTCACCGATTCATGACATAATTATTTAACACTGCATCCTTTTGCTTTCTGGAGTCTTATTAGACACATCATTTAAAGTTCCCAGGAGTGCATAACCTGAATATGCAGATATCTAGAGAACAGAGCAGTCAGTTGTCCGGGAAATTTGCTTTCTTTTTTCTACTCTCACCGCAAATGGTAGAGCTCCTATTGGTATACTCCTAGGAAATTAGACGACCTAGCACTAAACTCCGCGGAGTTTACTCCATTTAAACTGGACAGTTACATAATCGTCTCAATATGTTTGACGTCTTCTTGTATAGGGCATCCAGTTCTATCTCATGCTTAACCTTTAACTTCGTTTAATTATTACAGTCGCTCAGTATGGCCTCAAGTCATTTTCGTTACCAATGTCGAGCAGATTTTAAGAACGCTTTGATCGAAACCATCTAAATAGGTAATACTGCCATCTATGCTTGACTGTCATAACTCTCAATCAGTTCTGCTAAGCACAACTCAAAGTACGTGCATTGTAAAGCTTTTCTCCAGCTACACCAACTTACATTTTCAGACTTTGACACCTACTAGATATAAGGTGTAAAACGTAAAAATATATTTGAAGATGAGTAGTGGGGGGAGTTGAATGGTGTAGGTAGAAACTCGTCACATTTAAACTCAAGCAGACGGCCGTCACACGCCCATAAAAGCGTTGCACATGCCTTTCATCCTTTCTGGAATCGTCAGCAGTGCGCTTTCTATCGGACTCCGTTAGGGTTCAAACCAGCAACTTGACTGTTGCCAGTCCGTGGTCTTGACCACGGAGATTTACATTTTATTGGAATTCAGCTGCTTCTATCTGCTTGTGGAATGTCTTAAAATTAACTGAATAATACAGCTAAATAGTATTATATCGTCTCCATATCCAGATGTGGGATGTCACTTTTGTGATAGCCATCTAATCAATGTACTAGGCATCAATAAGGCTTAGGATATTTGAACGAACATGTAAAACTCCGATCTGCGGTCTTCAAATTAGACTCAATGAACTTCAAAACTCGTAACTGTTGCGCAACCGCCGGGTAAACAAGGGCTACAGTCGGTGTTAAACCACGGTTTTATTTGTCACAAAAACAGCATATCAAAATCACAACAGACTAACGATATCCTCACAAAATGGATACACGCAAACACCCGTCACGGTACTGGACAATAATTTGCCGGTTCAAGCACAATGCAAAACGAAGCAATCACACAGCGCAGGATAGTTGTCCCATCACGGAAGAACAAGGACACAGGCCATCAAGAGCTTAATTACAAAACGCTGGAATCTGTCTATCGAGAAAGCCTTAGAGCCGCAAAATCCAAACGTGGTCTCTCCAAAACCAGAAGAGACGCAGGGGGAAAATGCTGGTGATTTAGGCTAACGCGAAGAGAGCGAGCGAGGTCGATGCAGAAATTGGTCATCAAGGAAAACATAATGAGTGGAATAGGGCATGACCGCAACAAAGGGAATTGCAAACTGGTAGCGTGGGTTCAATGGTAGTTAGGGCCAAGAAGCAAAGCAAACAGAGACGGTCACAAAGGTAATGTGGGAGAGTAGTAAAGTTCTCAAATTTAATCGCAAGTGCAACATACGGGGGTGGGGGTAATCTAGACAGCAACGTTGGGCTAGGCGCAGTGCGATTAAATATGAACAAATTGTAGGTAACCAATTGCACTTGCTCGTTCCATTATCACAATATCCCCGATGTACTTGTTTCTATCCTTATTGACAAGTCTCCTACACATTTGTTCCATTTGCCACTCACCTTACCGTCTTATCATACATAGACTTGTTCTTAAGCAAAGCGCCGCTGATCTTTAGTGGCTACGCAAGTAGCTTTATTTCAGTTATCTGAGTAATACACTTTACATGGAATATCATCACGCCTGCTATTCTGTCATATTATTACTTGCTTATCTAGAACCATCAAAACTGTCTGTCTATTTTCCGCACGTGTTCGTCACGCATCTTTCGTAGTTTCGTCTGCAATATCCACCAAATTTCCAGTCTGATGGTCTTTGTATCCGTTTTCTTGCAATACTATACTACACCCTAAATGAAGTAATGGCAAGTGGTTGACCCGGGAAATTTGATTACTTTTTGACACCTGATAAGTGGGTTAGCCTGTTGTTATCAATATGTAAACGTGGTAATTAGCTGTTTATCTTAAGAGATGTTAAAGATCCAACGCTGGAGCATTGCACGACAATGGTGAAGCACTTTTTTCCCTCTTCAAATATTCACCCTAATGTTTGATTTCTCCTTGAGGTAGTAAACTAACAACCTTTCCGTGCACAAGAATGTGTTAGTTGGCTTGGGCTGAAATGTGCAGCAGATGACTTAGCTAACTTTAATAAGTCTTTGCTTAACTCTTTTGTTTTAGATAGACTTCAAATATTTACGGCAATCGGTGGAATGTTTTGAACGGGTTTATCCAGGGAAATAAATGATTCTCATGCACTGTCAAAGACATCTACGCTATCATGTTCTTTTCATACAGGCATACTTTTTGATCACCTCACTCTTCTCAACATGATAGTAATGAATTTTACAGCAGGTTTGAAATCGAAATTGAATAAGGCTCCAACTAATCTAAAGCCGACTCGTAGTAAGAGTACCCAAATTGGAATTCGAATTTCGCTGGTGTATATTCGAAGTCATTTGATGAAAAGAAACACGATAACCAATCATTGGGTATTGTATGTATAGTAACAATATCCTCCGCTACTTGAATGCAACTACAGGTTGATTTAATTCAGTTAGGATTTTTATCGCCATCTGGTTGATCTTCTTGGAGCTTTTGCTAAGAACCCTCATAAGGATCTGAAACTGAATTATCTTGTATTTTCAGTGCACATAGAATCAAATGACAACTGACCAGGATCCTTGTATCCTACTTGACCAAAATGCAGTTTATGCACACAGCAGCCATTGAGATCCAAAATTTTAATCACACGACTTCCAAGCTTCTTAACAATGATTCCAGCTGAAGTACATAAATCACCGCATCTGAACTAAAGTACTTCGGCGTTTTCTAAATCCGGCATGTTCGACCTTAATGACCTGGATGTACACTACTTAACCGGTGTATCTCCAGTTGTGGAATAGACAAAGGTACTGTATTGGAGAATAAGGTTATCAGCACAGCAATCAACTACATCAAAAGTAGGAGCAAAAGAGATAACAGAACGTTATAAAATTGCAACAAAGTTTTCAGCTAGACCATTAAAGCATGCGTGACGTGGAGCATTAAAAAAGATGACGATGATCAAGTCTGCAGTCAAATGGTAAAAACTGAAGCTGAGAAGTGTGAATCATTGTCAATTACAACAGCGGACGGTGTAGTGACCTGGAGATTCCCATGTTTGGCTGCCGCATGCTGCGTAAAATATTACAAAATCACAAAATTATATTTTCTCGATGTACATAGCAAATTAGCCGCTCGCCTGTTTGAACGTTGCACGCGTTTGTTTGAGTCAACATAGCATCCGCCTTCGAACCGCACGACGCTCATCGGCTCCGCGGCCATCTTTGCTCTCCGCGCACGCGACCATACCTTTCTCCTAGCTAGCTATCTTCCGGTGCCTTATTTTTAGCACTAGATAGCGTTCCGCCCCACTTAATAAATTTTTCCTAGCGTTACTTTTGGTGTTCTCCACTCATCGGAGGTTGGCCTTATATTCGCGTATTGGTTTTAAAGCGTACCGATCCTGCTTCTCGCTTTATTGGTGACCTCGACTTTTGGTCATTATCCGGTGAGTTTTCGCTAACTTTTCTTTCCAGATTTGGCCACATTTTTTCACTAACCCGTCGGATTTTCACTGTTCATTTTCCGGTTCAATCTAGATGGCTCGCTATTTTGCTCGCTATTGAAACTGATCGCGTAGATTCTGACGTTCAGATCGGCACAGTTACGCTTCCTATCGCACCTTTTCGCGAGACTAATCCTAAGTCTTGGTTTGGTCAGCTAGAGTCGCAATTTGCTTTGCGTGGTATTAGGTCCGAAAAGACCAAGTTCCACCTTGTCGTTTCCGCGCTTCCGTTAACTGTCATCAATGACATTGATGACATTCTAGATCTTCCTGACGACCAAAAGACTTACGATGCAGTCAAGGCAGCTGTTCTGAGAAGAACAGGCTTATCCGATTGACAACGATTTACGAAACTCCTCAACGAAACCGATGTTGGCGATCTTAAGCCGTCTCAGCTGTTTCGAAAAATGCAGAGCCTAGCTAAACCCACTTCGATAGATGATTCTTTTCTTCGGGATATGTGGTTGCAACGACTTCCGCGCGAGATGCTACACATCCTCTTCGTTAGTGAGGATGCACCTTTATCTAAACTGGCAGATACAGCCGACCGAATTTGGGAGTCGTACGGCCAGGTTTCGCAGGTCCAGACGAAACGGGACGACGATATCGCCACGCTTAAATCCCGGATGGCAACATTGACTCGACAATTCGCAGACTTTTCGGCCTCCGGACATATCCGCTGTAAATGCTCTAGGAGCCGTTCGCGTTCACGTTCGAACTCTCCTTCGCGATCACCGAATAGAAACGGTTACTGCTGGTACCACGAACGATGCGGCCAGCAAGCTAAATCATGTCGCCCGCCCTGTTCCTTCAAACGACAGCAGCAGGGAAACGGGCGGACCAGCACGTAGGGGCGACGGACGTAGCTGGTCAACGCAGTCGCCTTTTCTGCTTCACCGATTGTAGAACCGCAGTTCGCTATCTCGTCGATACTGCCGCAGAAGTCAGCGTTCTCCTGCGTGATCCAAACGACCCGACTGAAAAGGTGACTAGTTCATTGCGCGCAGCTAACGGGACCATTATCCGCGTATATGGTCAACGCTCGCGCACGCTAAATCTCAGCTTCCGACGCGCTTTCAAATGGATATTCCTCGTTTCGGATGTTCAAACGCCTATCCTTGGTCTCGACTTCTTACGTCATTACGACCTACTCGTCGACTTTAAACGACACCGTCTAGTCGACCGCCTTACGAATCTCGCAGTCATTGGGACTTTGACCGACACCGCGTCAATCAGTCCCATGTACGCGACTCAACTTAGTTCACCCGTCGGGCAAACGCTGCTCGATATTTTTCCGCAGGCCTTCCGTCCTACCGTCCCGTTGCCTTCCGCAACCGACGCCCCGACACATCACGTCGTTACGAAAGGTCGCCTGTGTTCGCAAAAACCAGGCGCATGACCCCCGACAAGCTCAAAATTGTACGCACCGAATTCAAGCTCATGCTAGACTTAGGCATTATTCGCCCGTTTAAGAGCCCGTGGGCGTCACCTCTACACATGGTGCCTAAAAAGACAGGAGACTGGCGTCCATGTGGCGACTATCGCGCTTTCAATAAGGCTACCGTCCCCGACCGCCATCCGATTCCGCACATTCAGGACATCACGGCTAGCCTACGTGGCGCCCGTGTGTTCTCGAAGGCCAAGCTGGTTCGCGCTTACCACCAGATCCCTGTAGCCGAGGATGACATTCCGAGAACCGCAGTCATCACGCCTTTCGGACTTTTCGAATACTTGCAAACGCCCTTCGGTCTTCGCAACGCAGCCCAGACTTTTCAACGCTTCATAGACTCTGTCGCGATAGGTCTCGACTTTGTTTATCCTTATATAGACGACATCTTAGTAGCTAGTTCTTCCGAAGAACAGCAGGCGGAGCACCTCAAGATGCTTTTCGAGAGGTTAACCTCTAACAGCATTACTGTCAACGCTGACAAATGCGTCTTTCAGCAACCATCTATCGAATTTCTTGGTCATCGAATTGACCAGCATGCCATACGGCTGCTCGAAGTCCGAGTCAGCGCTATTAAGGACTTTCCCGTTCCGACTACTTTGGCCGCCATCCGCCGTTTTAGTGGGATGGTCAACTACTACCGTCGATTTCTACCACGTTGTGCCGACTTGCTCAATCCATTGACCGACTTCGTGGACGCAAGAACGGCAACGTCGAGTTGACGCCCGCTGCAACCGAAGCCTTCAAGGCCTGGAAAAAGGCCTTGGCTGAAGCCGTTAGGCTTCACCATTTCGACCCCAAAGCTCCACTCAGCGTTGCAGTCGATGCATCGGACACCACCATTGGCGCCGTCCTGCAGCAATTCACTGAGGGATGCTGGAAACCACTCGCTTTCTACTCCCGACGCCTACAACCGGCAGAAGTCAAGTACAGCACGTTCAGCCGCGAACTGCTGGCGGTTTATTCTACCGTCCGACATTTCAGGCACGTCTTAGAAGGTAATTCGTTCGTTATCTTCACCGATCATAAGCCGCTTATTTACGCCTTTCGATATCAATCAGCTCGACGCTCACCACGTGAGGTTCGTCAGCTAGATTTCGTGGCTCAATTTTCTACTGACCTCCGACACATTTCAGGTCAGAATAACGTCGTTGCTGACGCTCTTTCGCGCGCCTCCGCAATCCACACTGCTGGCCAGGCAATCGACTTATCTGCCATGGCTACCGCGCAACTAACCGACACCGACTGTCAGAACGTCAAACAAGATTCTTCGCTACGAATCACATCGCATCCACTGCCGTCATCTGATGGCACAATCTTGTGCGATACTTCTACTGGACGACCTCAACCCGTCGTTCCAGAAACCTTTCGACGTCTAGTTTTCGACACACTTCATAACATCGCTCACCAAGGCATCCGAGCCACGATCAAGCTCATATCCGAGAGATACGTTTGACTCGGAATGCAACGAGATCTTAAGCGCTGGGCACGCGGTTGTCTAATTTGTCAGCAGGTCAAGCTACAGCTGCACGTGTCCGCTCCGCTTGGTCGTTTTCCGCAAGTCTCAGCTCGCCTCGCCCATGTCCATCTCGACATAGTTGGATCCTTGGCACCTTCCAGAGGAATGGTCTACGTTCCGACCATGATCGACCGATACGCCCGTTGGCCCGAGGCCGCAACTATTCCCGACGTTTCCGTGGACACCGTAACGCGCGCTTTCGTTGAGCGCTGGGTCGCTTCACATGGCTGTCCAGTCACCGTGACTACCGACCGCGGTCCGCAGTTCGAATCCTCGACCTTCAACGATCTCAAAGTCCTCGGATGTCAACGCATCCGGACTACCGCCTATCACCCGCAATCCAACGGCATGGTGGAACGTTTCCACCGACAGCTGAAGGTCTCACTT
>CALYDF020007109.1:0-12778 GCA_944474145.2 Dicrocoelium dendriticum | reverse complement strand
GGGAGCTGTTTTCCTACTTGATATGATTAGACAACTGGAAATTCTCGATCTGTCATGAAACAACACACAAACATTGATCTTCTCTGACATATCAACTTGTATGTAAAACCCTGGGTCGTACCATTATTATGTGTTATTTGGGAGTAAAATGTTAGTTATTTAACCTTTGAAACGTTGGTGCTAACTAGCTGCAAAAATAGCTCGGAAGAAAATTATTGGCTTTCTGGTTCATCCAGGTAAACACTGTGTATAATGCGTATGGGTAAATTTGTTAGTGGTGCGGGTCACACTCTTACAATCCCTCAAAGAGTCCGCTAGTGACTCGTTGGTGGAAAAACACATCAGCTGGTACACAGAACCGATGCTTGGCTGCTGTGCAACCACCACCAGTCGCACGTAGGCTAAGTATGCTGCGTGTGTCACCCGGTCCCCTACGCGAGCTCGAAACTGGGACCTCAGATATCAAGCCAAGCATGTAATCCTTTAGGCCACGGGCTAGCCTCGCAGACGAACGCGGTAACTAGGGACATTACCAACCGTTGTCAACGAGCAAGTATGCCCTTCACCATTGTTTAAAGAATACGGCGAAAAATGTAGCGCATATGTGTGGTTTAGTGGCAGTTTTTGCTGTTACTTGTTAACACATTGACGTAGCGTAACTCACGTTTCACGCAGAACGTGCACAGAAAAGTTGATGCCTGGAGATATTTTTATTGCGTAAGCAAACGACAGAAACAATGAATTAGCTTCTGGTTTCAGCTATCACCCTATAATATTTTTTAGCACCTATATCATATACACCGCAGCGATTAGGCTGCTTATTATTTTCTTTCAGGGCTTAAAAGCCCTGTCACTGGTAGTTGAGCTTAAAGGGCAAACAGCTCATCTTCCAAAGTGAATGCAATTAATTCCTTACAATTCAATACCTTAGAAAAGGTAACATACACATAACACAAATTCCGTACCTCCTTCCAGAAACCGCTGCGTACACCGCGTCATGGCTTAATCGATGCTTACCAGATGCACACTGACTTCGTTAGTGAAGATGCTTGCCACTCGGGCTGTAACTGCTGTAGGTGAGATGTGAGGAAAACAGTCAACAAAGCAAACCCATTTTTAACTTGCTTGTCTGTTTATGATGGCCCGTTAAGATGCAGGAAATTCAGTTCAGACAGTAGTTTAAGACATTTGGTCTGCTTCATGTTACAAGCCTGTTACATTCTGTAAAACATAACAGTTTAGTTGGTAATCCCACTGATGTGTACGCCGACAAGATGATGCAATCATCCTTCAATGCACCGACTATGGCTATGAAGTTGAACAATGAGTTTATTTGAAAGTAGCAGTAGGGATAGCTTTGCTGCACGCAAATGTCAACGAATAATCTGTGATACCTAGACACCTTAAAGCACGATAACCCATATGTGTGTCAGCGACAATCATTTCGCAGTTTCTAATATCACAAAACAGAATTCAGCATGGGCGCGTAGCACTTTCAGGTCAGAGCGCAACGGAACACGCACATAAACACGTAACCTAAATGCCCAAAATTATTTATTTTTCTAGAACCTCACTGATCGCTGACGGATCAGTATAACCAGGGCTCGTTCAATACTTTGTGACCTGTCCATCGATAGCCGGGGCGAAAACGCAGAATTAGCAGTTTACATTTTAGAAAGTCGTTCGCAACTGTACAAGCTACTTCTTCCCGTCCCATAAGTAGTTCCCAGTCCCTACTGATTCTACCTGTTACAGCTTGATTTTATATACCTACTAACCGGATACAACAAAAACACCTAACTTCCAAACAATGTCGTGCATGACGTCATAATTTGCAAAATTCTTCTGGTTGCCTCTTTTCTTATTAATCGAATCCATTTATGTGTTCTTCAAATATTTCAGCGTTTATATTGCACTCGAAACATTCAACTTCTTCATCTTTGAAACAAAGCTAATTGCCCATCTATCCTATGTATCGTCTACATTAATAGTCGGCGATAGCAAAGTACGCTTCAGTGGGAAGCAAGACTTCCAAATGACGATCAAAAAAATAACCATATCGATTTTTAAACCGTTAGTTGCCTTCAGTTACTTGAAAAGCACAATTAGAAGACGACGTTCGACAGATGCATGCTTTTCGTATGGTCTCATCAGTGCCGATAACGATAACCGGTAGTTTTATATAACAATTTGTGCGTGCAGACAGAAGTACAAACAAACGCGAGAAAATATGGGGTGTCTTTCTTCTACAACCAGAGCAACCTGAAGCTGATCGATAATTGTTTTTAACACAAAGCACTGCCTTAATCCGTTTAATGGCAGTAGCATCGGCAAACCAGAGGAGCCGGGATAGGTATAGCGAAGCAAGATTCTAAACGCCTTGTTGACCTCAATTCGGTGATCCGATGTCAATAAGTGCCTGCCGATCGAAGATGCTGGCGGCCTGTGCACACACGTAGTCTGATTTGCGCTTGCTAATTTAATAAACCCGCCTTGAACGCATTTTGGTACCTACTCCTTTATTCGGGAACTCGGTGTTCTATTTGTTCTGCCTGTTTAACTACCCCCGCAATTACATACGAATTGATATATGCAGTGGGAGTTGGTCCTAATGGGCTGAGTTTCCTTTGGTGGACACAATCGTACCTTTGGTCGATGATTGGTCGACGATTTGGTCGATGATTATAACTTCGGCAGCACAGAAAATGCTCAGTGCGGCAGAAAGCAGACTTCTTCTGGTCCTCAAAGAAACGATGCCACGCTTAAAGGGCAGCTCTAAGAATACCTTTGGCTTAGGTACAGTAGGTGCAGCAACTTTCACTTCACGGATAAATCTTCGAGGGTAGCCATTAGCAACTAACATGTTGGTAATTAGTTCTAGTTCATCGGCTAGTCAATCGGTCGAACCTATTCCTCTGGCGCGAATAAATAGGGTTTTCACGAGCTTTCGCTTGTGCCATATGGGTATAAAGCTGCTAAAATGCAGATACTGTCCCGACCACGTTGCGTTTTCGATAGAAAGTCCTTTTTACCAGAACTTTTAGCAGCCCGTTCTTCTTGTGGCTGACATGAACATTCAAATAGGGAGGACACTTCTGTTGTTCGACTTCGTTGGAAACCCTCAAATTGACATACGTAGAGTTAAAACGTGCCACTAGCTGTGCGATCTGCATTTCTGCTGAACTTAACAACAAGATATCGTCCACGTAACGTTTATAATGGAGTAACTGTGCTATTTTTTCCGTTAGGCTTCGTTATATCATCAACATGAAGAAATCCGCTAGTATGGGACCCAGTGGGCTGCCAATGGCTACCCCATCAATTGGGAGATACTATATGTTTCGGAATTGAAAATTTACATTCTCTGTGCATAAAAGTAATGATTCCCTTAAGAATTCAAGCAGATTAAGCAACGGACATTCGGAACTTTCTGCTGATTCGCAGAGGTAGTCAACGGGCTCACATAGCCGCATGTTGGTAAACAAAGATTCCACATCTAAGGAACACATCACCTTATCGGACAAGTTCGTTTTATCGAGATCGTCGACAAGCTCGAAAGAATCTTTGATGCCATGTAGACTAAACTGAGCTTTTAGCGTAGAAAGCACATTAACCAACCAGTCAGTTAATTTAGGTTGGGGTGCGTTCATCATCTAGAGAATTGTTCTGAGCTGCGCTCCGCTCTTGTGCGCTTTTGGAAGCCCACATAGCTCTGGCGTAGTTGATCCACTCGGTTTTAAACTGTTATAAGTAAAGCTGTCGATCACGTGATACTGATGAAGTGTTTCTAAGTGGCGAATGATTCCGGATTCGAATGCAGTCACATTGGATGTCTCCTCCAGTCGTTTAAATTTGTTTGTGTCACCGAGTATAATGCTCATCTTCTCGATGTATTCATTTTTGTTCATGAATACAACTCCTGAGCCCTTAACCGGCTTAAATACAACAACATTCTTATCGCGCAATTCGTGTAACGCTCGTACGCGTCTGTTCGTAAGCGCACACTTTTCTTTAATTGGCGCATTTTTACGTCATAGGCAACATCGGTCAGTTTGTTTCTAAACCAAATAAGCTTATCGGTGGTACTTGGTTGAAGGTCCTTTAACTGATTAAAAAAGTTCTCAAAATGATCAGCAATCAACAATCCCATCAATAGGGTACGAGGTACTCTGTAATCTAGCCCGAAAGACAATGATTCTAACTGTAGTGCACCAAGGTTCACATTGAGATCAACAAGGTATTTATAATCTTGCTTCGCCATACAAATTCCCGGCTCCTCTTGTTTGCCAAAGGTATTGTCATTAAGCGGATTAAGCCAGTGCGTTGTGTTCAAAAAAACAGGCTGCCCTGGTTGTAGAAGAAAGACACCCCATCTTTTCTCGCGTTTGTTTGTACGTATGTCCGTACGCACAAACTGTTATATAAAATTCCCGGTTATGGTTAATGGCACTGAGGTGACGATACGAAATGCATGCATCTTCCGAACCTCGTCTTCTATTTCTGTTTCTATTAATTAGCTGTGCTACTTAGCATATTATTGGCTATGCACGAAACATGCAGTCAACAAATTCTGAAGCTTATAACAGCGTTTTTATCTATTTATTACCATATTTTTCTGACTGTAAGGCGCACTTGAAATTTTTACATTTGATAAAATATCGGCAGTGCTCCTCACGTACGAATTGTTCTGCTGAGGCCTAGTGACCTCGAATCAAATTCTATGTTCACACTGCGCTGAAAATTTTATCGAAAGCTTTTATTACTACTTTGATTTTCGAAGCATAATCACTGGTCAAGTACCTCTTGGACTCGGCTTTCTATGTTGTCTAGACAAATAAGTTTTGGGGTGACGAACTCTGTGCAGGAGTCAACTGATTCTAGATTTGCTGGCGATCGTAATCCAACCAACTATTCGACCATCCCCGATATGTATGATGGTTACTTTATCCGGCAAACTCACTTGCTTCAACAATGCACCTTGCAAACACTGTCCAACTCACGCACCTGTATCTCGATGGTTGCAGGTGAGTGTTTGAACACATGGTCTCCGCCTACACCAATGTTCCAAAGACGTGCTATTATCCAGACAGTCGGCGAGGTTCACTCACATCATCGTCCAAACTGCGATTTTCGGATGGACAACTGGAACATATATCATCGTGCGTGTACTGCGGAGGTAGTAACAGTGCATTTACGGAGAACTGCGCGATAACATGCAATATGGTCAACATATGAGGTCAAACACGATGACATTTGTCAGTGTCAGTCGTAAGCTGGCCAGCAAGAAGAAGCATGTTTGCTTACCCCCCCACTTTTCCTGGTACTTACTGTGCTTCAACATACCGGTAATTAAGGACCCTAAAATGACACTTGTTAAGTGACAAACTCAAGGCCATCAGCCACGCAGTGCAACATGGGAATAGAGCAGCTGCGAAAAAATTCAACATTAATGGATCAGTGGTAGGGAAGTGCAAAAGCAAGATGACGTGCGCCAAGTAAAGAGGACAAAGAAGAGTTTCCTAGGGAACAAAACATGATGGCCTGTTTGCGGATAAAATTGGGTATTGGATTACTGAACATAGAACAGCAGATAGAAGTGTCTCTCCAGTCTCCAATCGATTCAAAGCAGTAGCGATGGCATGTAATATGAAGATAAGTGACTTTCAAGGAGGTCCTTCTTGGTGCTTCTGTTTTATGAAAAGACGTCATCTCTCCATCCGCACAATAACTACTACCTTGCAGCAACTGCCTAAGGATTATGAAGAAAAGATTGCTATCTTCTGCACTTACTGCAAGAACAAGAGCATCGATCCAGCCAGACCACGTCACCAACATGGATGATGTTTCTCGCAGCTTTGACATCCCCGTGAACGTAATGTTGAAAATACAGGGACGTGCACCGTACCTATACGCACCACAGGGAACGAGGATTCATCCTTTACTGTAGTTCTCGATTGTCAGGGTAATGGCCAGAAACTACCACCCTTGGTCATTTTTAAGAGGAAGACTGCCAAAAGAAAGGTTTCCTCTTTGGGTCATCGTCAAGATCAATCCAAAAGGCTGGATCGATGAGACAATGATAGTGCCTGAGAGATGTTTACGTCAGAAGACCTGATGGCCTTTTCCACACATCTTCGTCCTTATTGATCTACGACTCCATGTGCGCCCATCTCACCGAAACTGTCAAACGCTAAGTGAAGATAACTAATTCGAAGCTTGCCGTAATTTCGGAAGGACTAACCAAAGAACTCCAACCGCTAGATGTTGATGCCAACACGGTATTCAAAATTTGATTGCGAGCCTCGTTGGAGCATTGGTTGACAGAAGATGAGCACATATTTGCCAAGACAGGTAGGAAACACTGGGCTAGTTACGTTACTATCTGCCAATGGATCGTCGATTCCCGGGCCAAGGTATCTGTCTCAACTGTCGTCCGAGCTTTCACGAACGCCGGAATCCTCAAGGAACAACCAAGCAACAGCAATTTGACGGACTCAGATGATGACGAGAGAGATCCGGGCTTGCTTTATGCCGCTATTGCCCAACCGTCAAACTCCGACACTGAAGATGAAGAACTGGACGAAATTGTAGAATAGTAATGGTTGAAAAGTGTATATTTTTCTGTGTTTTCTGCGGGTTACAAGTGAACACTACTGCGAATTATTGTTAAACAGTTGAAATAAGTCTGAACTATCTGACAATTTTGTTTCCCTTTATGTGCCTATGTGCCTTATAGTCCGGTGCGCCTTATATATGGAACTAGATCCATTCACTGATATTGCGTCTCATAATCCGGTGTGCCTTACCTTCCGAAAGATACGGTTAGTTACTTCTAAATTATTGCTTTTTATTGTCATCTCCTTCTACGTGTCTTCATACCAAATAACTTGCTGACATGAGGTAGTTTACCCTTAAAAGTTCTCTCTTGCGAACCTCGGGACTGCGTATATGGCTCGGTTGCATGTTTCAACAGTCATCTCCGGAACATGAAATTGAGATTGCAATCAGCTTTGCCGTCAGAATATTTGGCATTATATGTCTTGCTTGTCACAAATATACCTGCAGCTAACTATATTTTTTGGAATGGCAACAAGCAATCTAAATAAAACCACCCTTTGAATCAATATCGGTGGCTTGATTGAGATGCCACTGAGAACTTCACACCTAAGCCAAAGCAACCCACTCGTTTTAAAATTAATTGCCCAAAAGAAACAATCCAACTTTCCTTACAATGTGCTTCTTACAAGCTAACGGCTATTATTTTAAACTGTCCTAGTCACTGCTAACAAATTATTCGATAAGAAAACCAGTAGCATGTTTAGAAGCGAAATATTTGATCTGCACATTTCAAGACAGTAAACTCCAATTGTATGATCCTTAAGACGATTATTTGGTTCCGGCCTAAGAAGAACGACAGGGAACCGGCTGGCTGCCATAGCATAATGACAGTAAAGTTAAGTCAAGAAGTCACTTTTATGCCCCCATGAAGGATGAATATTCAACTGCAGCACACACGCGATCGAAAAGTGGAAATAATGAACATTGAACAATGATTTATAATGGAGAAAAATGCAGGTGCTTGATATGTCCCGTGGGGTGGTTAGAGTAAGAAAAGAGAAGTCAATGGATAATGGAATCGTCGGTTCGGGCGATTACATATTTAACTGCACTGCCGTATTTAGGGAGTTTGAAATTAGAATGTGCGCACACAAGGCAATAAGGGGAATGGTTATAGACTACGTAATAAGCGCGAAAAAATAAAAGATAGCAAGCACTACGTTTACTCGTGTGCAACTATCTCAGGTCGACGGGATACAGAAATCCAGTTTCTACAGGAGTAGCTTTTATCAAATTGCGTGCAAGTGGTTTGGTTTGACTCATTCCCGAGTAGGGTTATGGCACTGTCCGCTGTCTGTTGTGCATTAGTGCTAGCATTTGGTGGTCATGGGCTATAGCATGTAGTGTAAATGTGACAGAGTACCGTTAAGGCATTTTTTGAAAAAGGATAGGGTGGGAGCAATAAGTACATGTTCCGGGAGGGTGTTCCGAGGCTGTGACAATCAAAGGGGGGAAAAGTTTCGTCGACATTTCAGCCGGCTGTACTGCGTGACCAGCTTAAACTGATGACCTCTTAGCGAGATGTTTTGACTAAGTATCAGAAGGGAATGACATGGGTGTTTGGGGTTTTTCAGGATCTGGCACACCATTATGAGATCGCCCCTTAGACGCCGATAACGTCCGCTGTATATTTTGTGAGCATTCAACCTGTGTGGAGGCTAATCAATCCTCTGACGCTCTTCGTTGCCCTACGTTGTGTAGTATCGAGCGCGGTGAGATGGTGCTTGAGCCAAGGTTGCCACTCTTGAATAGCGTATTCCGCGTGCGGATTTACGTATCCACTAAGCATTTTTGGAAAGGCTGAAAGGTCAAACTTCCCGAAAGCTCTGCGAAGAGGGCCGAGGTACTAGTTTACTTTCTTAGATGCCTTTTCAGTCTGCCTCAAACAACCGCGGTCATATTGAATTATCACGCCGAGATCGCACTCGTGAGAAGGCCGCTGTAGAATTTGTGGTCCTAGACGGTACTTGTGCATACGGTTGTGCCGCATGCTGAGAACTTTGCACTTGGTGGCGTTGACCTGCAGCGTGTTCTCGATGTGCACGCTTTGTCCAGGTCCTCCTGTGACGCTGTGTAATTCTCCTCTGCAGATATAGTACGCCATACCTTTAGATCGTCAGCAAATAGAAACAGTTAGGAGAAAGCACACTCGTGAAATCATTTATGAAAACTAGGAACATGCGGGGTCCACGTACCGAGCCCTGAGGTACGCCGCACTGAACTTCGATGGATTTCGATAGGTTGCTTCGAACCCTCACATTCAGGTGACGTTGCAAGAGGAAGTCTCCTATCCAATCCAAAACAGGATCGACGATTCCATATTTCTGGAGTTTATGGAGTAGAATGCGATGGTCTAGACGGTCGAATGCCTTTGAGAAATCCAAGTAGGCCGCGTCGACTCCTTCACCAGCGTCCATGGATGCCGTCCAGTTTACAAGAGCAATCAAGAGATTAATTGTACTGGAGTGATTTTGGCGAAACCCATGCTGTTCCGGAACGAGAATTTTGTTGTTCTCCAAGTATCCCATTAAAGCCTCAGCTACAATGGACTCCATAGCCTTGGAGATCACAGGCAGTAGTGTTATCGGGCGATAGTTTGCTGGTTCAGCACGGCTACCACTTTTTGTAGATAGGCGTGATGATTCCGTGCTTCCACATCGTGGAGACGTGCATCTCGTTAAGACATCGTTGAAGGAAAAATGCTAATGGTCCTGCCAAACTCATGGCAGCAATTTTCAACGCCTTCGGGCGAATGCCGTCCGCACCCGGGGAGCTGAACTGGCGCAGTGACATCAGCCACCAGCTCTGATGGCGGCATTAGCTGTTTAGGCAGAATGTATGATTATTGCACACTTTTGAAGGTACGGTCAAATTGTTGTCCAAGAACGTCGGTCGCAGCTTGTGCGGTTTGGGCTAACCCGCATGCTGTGTGCAGAGCAGGAATACCGCGCTTAACACGGCGCAAATCACTTACGTCTCTGTATAGCAGTTTGAGATTGGAACAAAACTTTTCCACTAGACCATATTGACTCTTCAGTTTCTCCTCCCGGACGAGTTTGGCACACTGGTTCCTTTGTATGGTGTAGACATCCCAGGTAACGTCGTTCGGGGAGGCTATGTAGGTGCGCCATGCTAATTCCCATAGTGCCATGCATTTACGTGTCCTGCCCATTACGAAAGACTTCAAGGTTTTAGGCCGGTAGAGTTTTGTTTCAGATGTGCTTGCCACGAGCTTCTTAAATATGTTGACGAATTCTCCGCAGGCCACCTCAGGGGTCAGTTCGGCTAAGAACGACCGGCTCGTTGCATCAATGAGTTCGGACAGGTCCTCATAGTTGGTTACGACATGATATTCCTCGGCATGCTATTTAGGATAATCCGCGTAGCACATGTAATTAAACACCAGCGTCGCATGATCGCTGTGGCCCAGATGAGTATCGGTTATCAATCCCTTGACAATCAGTTCTTCATTAGTGAATATTCGGTCAAATGTGGATGGCCTGTTAGTACCCCTGAATCTGGTGGGCACAGTGAAGTAGCCATAAAGCAGGAAGTCTGAAACCAGATCTTGCAGATCTGGTTGAATTGCTCTCCTGCTGTGGCCTGGGATTCGAGAGCATATAAGCTGAATTCGCCGACGACTAGAATGCGACTGTACTTCCTGTTTATTACTTGCCTCAACGCAGCCAACAAGTTGCAGTCCAACTCAGGAGTAGATGACCGTTGGCGGTAAACAACAATCAGTAGGCCAAGGTCGTTCCCTCTCAGCCGCAAACTGCACCAAATGGCGTCAGGTACGTCGGTTTCCGAATCGTGTATGGGTTTGCACTGCTTCTACCCTACCACCTTTGCTAGCTCCATCCTTCAGGACAACGGACATGCCTGTTAGCGTGATTTCGGCATCCGTTATCTCACATCGCCACCACGTTTCGGTGACAGCGATGAGGTCCCAAACTGCTGACGCGCGTCGGTCTTAATTCAGCTTATTTGCTGAGTAGACCTTGGACATTTGTGTACATGCATGAGATCTTCTTGGAGACCAAAAGTGTGTTCGATTGGATGGATAAAGCAAGTGCGTTTACGTAAACCAATAAAGGGTTGACGACTAACCGTGTTTTGGATGGGTTTCAGACTCTCGAGACAAATTTGGTATATAATCAAGTATCTGATGCCCCGGATCCCAGTGTTTGCTCGTGCTCTGCTGTGTCCCTCCGGATAGTAAGGCTACTGTTTAAACCGTCCCCGAGTCGGGTCCTGCAGTTGGCGTTTTCATTGAGAGTTGCGCGTCCACTGAATTATTATTAAAAGCTGCCGGCATTCCGGCTGCTTTCAGACTAAGTTTTGTTGGCAATCTGCTAAGGAATTTCGTCCAGTGCTATGGAAATGTTTGTGACATTAGTTTTGATTGTAACACAAGTTTTAAAAGCCTGGGACCTCACCGCTTATAGTTTGCTGATATGAAGATCCTTGTCAACTTGGTGGCCACGATATTTTCAAGAGAAAGAGTCTCCCGGATATAGTGCCAATGCTGTCGGTCGTGCATCGGAGCATCGTCGGAAGAGCAATCTGTAAGCTCAGGAACACCGTGAGCAATCACTGTTTTCTTATCTTGACTTTTTATTTACCTCTCTCTGTTAGCAAAATACACTGAACGTTCTTTTCATGGGATTTCAGGTAGTATGCGCACTCCAATTGAGTCGTTGCGGAGACGACTCATAAACAGCAGAGCGGCCTCTATCTCGTCCGCCGAGTTTAGTGCTACCAGAAGTAACCGGGGTTCACCGTAGTGTAAGGCGTTTGGGTGACAGGAGATTCTTTTTAATGTCGTGGGATTTACACGGACACCGATCGACCTACAGATGGGACCCCATTGATTTCGATCGTCCGTCAACCTACCCTTAATTGTATTGGATTTCGAATCGGGGACATTTGTGCACACAAGGTTTACGGCACCATGGTTGCGCCTGGTGGCTACCGGTTTTGGATTTGGAGCCATAGTATGCGGTGTTTTTGGTGAATTTGTGAACGGCACTGATGGGGGCCATCCGTGCTGCGACAACTTAGTTTTCGCTAGTCTGGCAACGAAGGTTACCGGTGCTCTTTCCGGGGTTTGCTTGGTTGCAACCGATGTGTACATTGCCAGGTTTTCACTATGGCTGGTTGACCGTAGCTTACGGTCTCCTGTGTAACGAACACACTACTGAGTGCAACACACTATACAGAAATTGGTGCGGGCGCGCTGCTGGCAATGTTTTTACTTTTATGAGAGAGAGCGAATGGAGTTGGTACGGATGGAGGTTGAGTCGCTAGGGTTTTAGAGGGTCGCTTGTACCGGGAGCCCAGAGAGCGATTCGAACAGACAGATCGAGTTGCAGGGAAAATTTTATTGGTACAGTAAAAGTTTCCCTGTTATCTAGCTATAAAAGAACGACACCGTGGACGCTCTAGCTAGGGGAACGGAGCAAGCACAGCACACAGCAGAGTCGCAAGTTGTAACCAAAGCGAGCGCCAAGCAAAAATGGTGATAAGCAAGTCAAGCATTCGAACTCAGCAGTCAGTTCAACAAACCACACCGGTTGCCTAGGTGTACAATGAAATAATTTTAGTTAGAATTTTACACAGGCAAACCGAGGAATCTTCAGACTGCTACATAGCCCTCTCCCAGAAGGGATTGTGTATGCAGTCCTTCGATTTACATGAGGACTGTCCGTCGCGAGCCAGCCTTCTGCGAGACCAGGTTGTGAAACCTGATGCAGCCGCTGGGGGAGAATCATGCAATCAGACCCTAGCGGGCTCCCACCCGTGTCCTCCCTACGGTGTCGAAACGGTAAAAACTGTTTGTGGGGGGATAGTTAGTAAAGTTCACGGATGCGTTTGAGCAGGAAATTCGTTCCACTTGCAATTGACGTGCTGGGATCCAGCAAAAGTGAAACCGAGGTGCAACCAACCGGCAGGGTGTATATGGAAAGCAAAAGGAAAAAGCAGCATAAATGCATAGCAATACACAAAATAGTGTAAAGCGAAAAACGTGCAAAGCTGTTTTTGGGTTTTTAAAAGGTTTTGCTCTTTTTGGTAGTTTCATGACGTTTTGGTCTATTTTTGTGGATTTTCAAAGACGTTTGGTAAGAGCAGAAAATTTCAACGGCACGTTCTATGTAAA
>CALYDF020007108.1:0-12807 GCA_944474145.2 Dicrocoelium dendriticum | reverse complement strand
TGCACATCAGAAAAGCATAGGACACAGTCGTTGAAAGCACATAATGCCGCACATAAGAATCAACATTTCTTCTGGTAACATGTGTTCTGAAACCGACTACATTTTTAGGAATGTAGGCGTTTTCCTTAACCCTGAGGGATCTTGCAGCAGAAAGGTACACGGGAAACACCCAGGGACTCCGCAATATTTGAACTTCCGCAGTGCAATATCATTACAGTACAAGAAAGTTTAATCCAATAGCTTGCCGCCAAGGTGCGCAGTATTTACACACCGGATACCACACTAACGAGTAATTGCTGATAACCAGTGAAGCACTGAACTGAAATACACACTAAGACAAGCTTAACACGTAACATTTGAGGGAACGCAGGCAAAAGTTGCTTAAGAGCACTGTTCTAAAAATGAAGCACTTCGTGCACTTACCATTTACCCATGAAAGGTGGACTGCCGTTGCTGACTCGTTTAATGCTCATTCATTGTCACTGGTACTCCTCTGGTGCACGATAAGTAGGTCACACGACGAGGCGCTTATCCCAGAGGATTCGGCACCAGCCTGGTTGTACAAAGGCGACATGCCGTCATCAAACTGCTCTATCATGTCAAAAATTGATTTTTGTCCCCACAGTCTCTGAGAATGACCTCAAAGTCATATACTTATTGCGTGAAAACTTCACGCATTGCTGAAAAAAACAGCTCATGTACATTTCTGTGCATAGATAATTTTTCGACGGAATTGGATGTGTAACAACGCTACACACGTTCCCTTCTACTGTCTCGGCTAAAGGCATTGTTTTTAATCGTTTGCTAATCACGAGCTAATTCTGTTGGAGTATCGAATTTTGGAGCAATACTTATCCCTTGTTCGCTTCATTTACTAACTATAGCCAAGGTTTAAGCTATTGATTCTACAGTATATACAACTCAGCAATCTATTTTTAAATCATATCTAATGATTACAACGTATAATACCTACCATGTAAACGTGTAATTTTGATGAAATTTAATGTGAAAGAAATTCTCAAGCAAGTACTTATCTTTTGTGTTTATTTTTATTCCTGCAACACTTTTGTTTAAAAACGCCATCACAGCTGAAAGTTATGGTTGTTCGGATACATGTTCAATCTTTTGTAAAAATGAATGACGAGTTTCTTATTTTAAAAAAATATTTCTTTTATTATCTATTGTCCATTCTGGTCCCCCACCTTTTGCTATGCTTCTGGCAGTAGCATGATTCCATGCTCATAAAATGCATGCTTTTTTCTGAAACGAAAGATCCAGAGTGTTTTGGACCTCCTCGTTTGAATTGATGGTCTTGCCGTATAAAACATTTTGTACATACGGAAATAAAGAGTAACCAGAGGTTGACAGACCTGAAGAATATGGTGAGTGTGGCATTATATCCCATCCGTTGCAAATGCTTTCGGCGAGTTGACAAACTTGCATGAGGTCTCGCATTTGCTTGGTGGAACACCACACCATTTCGCTCGGTTGTTTCTAGTCTTTCTTATTTAGATGAAACAATCTCTTTGTTCAGATACTGAAAGTAAACTCCAGAATCGATCGTTGTGTTGTCCTGTATAAGCTCAAAAAACGATTCCATTGAACTGCCCCAATAGATAGCATGACCGATTTTTAGTGAATATCGGTCCATCTTTTTTACTTCACGATCTCTTGCGTTTAACATTGTTGTAGACAACCCATTTCTCGTCCCCAGTGATGATGCCCATCAAAAATGAATCATTTTCTTGACGTTCGAGAAGCAAATCACAGATATCAACGCAAAGGCACAAATTTCTTTCCGTAAAAACACGAGGAACCCAGATGTCGTTCTTTGCAATTAAACCTAAGCTGTTCAAATGATCTTGAACAATTGAATTAGAAAAATTAATACTCAGCAATCCAACAAACTGTTATTCGCCAGTTTGTCAACTAATGTCTTTATTTTTCTTCATGAACTTCAACTGGACTTCCAGAACATGGCGTACCTTCAACATAAAAATTGCCAAATCACATTTCGAAAATCAGTTTTGGCCCTAGCGTTTTTCAATAGATCTACTCCACACACAACCGATACTTCTTTTCCTGCTTAAACAGCATTTTTACCTTATCGATAGCAACAATGTAAAATATACCGAAAACGCTGCTTTCCACTTCTCATATTTGAAATGACACCAACCAAAATCAAATTCGTAGAATCAATAGAACTTGTTCATAAGCATGCCTTGCTATAACATCTGTCGAAATATATACTGTTGATGCGGTTAATGTGTGAACCTGACTGAAAAAATAAAAAATGATATTCCGTTCCGAACAACCTAATAGTTCCGTGTTAGCGCCCCGACTGTAGATGATATCGAACAAGTGCATCCCGCCTCTAGTAGGGCAAGTGGATCGGTAATCAAATGCTCATTACTGGGTGATTCCTGGTTATCGTTACCATACTATGATCAAGTGTCTTGTTGTTAAGTATATTTTAACGATGACACTGAGCTCAGTCAGAGCTTCATGCACTCTAGACTCTGTACAGTGACCAGATCTCATCACGAGGACTACTTTCCACTTTACCGAGGATTCTACGTTTATAATAATATTCCCCATTCCCATTGTTTTCAAACGAGGGAAAGTAGAAGCACTACTACAATTAGGCTTGTGCAACTGTCTGGAGGACCAAATAGTGCTGCTGAAGGAATACAATAAAATAACCTGATTCTACCTTCGTTTAAAAGCTAGCCATGCGTTTTGTCTTCCAACGGTCGTCGTTCAGAGTAGGTCATCCTTCTACGTTTGACAGTTCCAAATATCTGATGCATCAACTTCTTACCTAGCTTCAACTATATGCTTACATTTTATTTCATTTTGTCATCCTTCATATCCAAGCCAATTTTAGCGTTCAGTTTGTTTCCAACGCAGGATGCTAAGGGCATTTAAATGGTAATCATTGTTATACCTGGAATTCCTTATTGCTTTTAATTTTGTTTGCTAAAATATTTGAGCACACTTGAAGTTTTCTACAGCCATTGTGATATGCGACAAATTCGTTTGGGACATACGCAACTAGTGAAAATCTTGCGACGTATCAGTAAAACCTGTCAATCTATGGGTATTATATTTCTGATAAACTATTCCTAAACCTTCGAGAGCAATCCAAATTCTTCCTCCACATTTCAAGCTTCAGCTGTTCTCAACAACCGCCGATGTGTATGCACGTGTTGGTTCTACAGACCTATCATTGTATAATTAAATATTATCTTTAGCTCTGATTGATTGTTGTTTGTGCCACGTTTGATGGGTATTATAGTCAACTTAAATGTATGTTTTCAGTGTAGTTCAGAATTTGTCCAACAGGTGGGTTTACCTGTTTATGAAATGAGCTAAATTCCAACTAATAAATACTAAACTATGGATACTCATTTCTCATGCAGTAGCCGCGTTACTGCACTTGAACATTTGGCTAAATCCAGTGATAAAATATTCTAGGTGTGGAAGTCAGAAGCTAGTTAGCAAACAAGCTTGTTTTGAGTGGCTCCTCACCAGGCTTTTACACCACAAATGAATGACACGACAGTAAACTTTAGACAAGAGTAAAGGTTAAATGACCTAGACGGTCTGGGTGATCAATCCAGATGATTGGCCCCAAAGCAATTAAAGACCTGCTCGTGTGTGTGGTGTTGTCCAGCCTATGAGTAAATTGAGTGCTTGGACAATTCTGCGCACATACTTCAAGGCCATGAAGCCGGATAGCGGTCGCTTCTGCCGTCGCCAGTGGACGACACCTAACATCTCAGGTGTGCCAACTGTATATGCGGTAGATGATCTGAAACGCCTCGTGCGGTTTGACTTGATGGTTCGATAGACAATGTGTGCAGAAACTGCGCTTGTCGCTAATCTCGTCATATTGCTATACATCCATGCTGGACAATGCTCCTTGGTTTTCTATGGTAGCCTCCCAGTGGTTCTTCCGCTACAGCGCTACAGCCGCTAAATTGAGTACGTGCATTAACTGTTCGTCGAAATAGGGACAAGGAAAGCGCTTGAAGAACAACGTGTGTGTGAAATTATGCTACAAACTTGACAAAATTATAGAGATATTGCACTTGCTTAACCAAGTATATAAGCAGGACTGTTCGAGTCGCACTTATAGCTGTAACTGGTTTAAGTGTTTTGAACAAGGCAGAATGTCGGTCAGTGACAAGCCTAAGCCTGGACTACTTTCTACATAAACAGTTGATTACATGTTGACAGAGTTCCTGCTGTGCTCTGTGGAAACCTTCTTTTAACTGTTCAAAGTGTTGCTGAGGAAGTGGGCATCAACGTAGGAACATGGCATCAAATTCTAGCGCGTTTGAGGTATGCTTTGAACAGGAAGAAGCTTGAACTGGGAGAAAACCAGACCGAGTTGTTGCATCCTGACAATGCGTCGGTTCACGCATTGCTCTTTTTCTGCAGCTATCCAGCAAAACACCACACTGCTGTTGTGTTCCATCCACCGTATTCTCCGGACCTAGCCACTGCAGACATGTTCCTATTTCTTAATCATAAAAGCACCTTTTATCCGAGGCCGTTTACAAACCATAGAGAAGATACAGGACAATGCGACAAGAGACTTGGGCGGCCTCCCAGAAAGTGAGTTCCAGGGGTTTACCAAAAATAGAAACACCGTTGAGAACAGCGTATTGCCAGTAGATGGGACTACTTTGAGGTGGAAAGTGCCTAAATGCTGTGCAATTAGCAATAAAGGTGTTATAGTAAAAGTTCGATTTCTTTTTGAACACCCCTCGTATAATTGTTTTTTATTGGCTCACGGTGTCCATCTTTAATAGCTGTCCCAGCTGAACATGTTTTTACTTTCAATCCACATTTACACTACTGGTATTCAGCAACGCATTTGCGCGATCAGCGCGCAACCAGACAAGGCTCATTTCTTTTGATATTGAAGTTTAACCCGTACCACTCTGCGGGACTTTTCAATCAACTGCATTTTTATCCTTGAGAAATCACGCTTTATTCCGCTACCCGCCCCTTGAACGGTAGCGATAAGCAAACAGATTTCTTTCCTATTGAAACTGACTTTTCCTTTGTTCGTTGAGACTCTATATTTTTCCGAACAAGGTTCTCTCGGTAGCGGGTTCTCTCGAATAAACTTCCTAGGGCCTTCAAATCGTCCAGCAGCGTGTTGGCGCTACGTAACTGTCTTGTTCACTCTGTGAGGCATCAAACGAATTTCGTTGCTGGCTAAGTGAAAGGAAGCTAGCAAACTGAATATATTATCCGTTCCATGTCGTTTTCCATGAACACTTCGCTTGATGTTTGCTCTCATCTCATTTAGTTGTGGTGTTATAACTTGATGAGGAACCACTAAAAACAAGATTGTTCGATAACTTTCGTTTCTGGCTTAAACAATTGTATAGCTCTCAGCTGCTTATACATCCAACCTGTCAATCAATTCGTTTGGGATCCATTTGCTAAAAACGCAAATAATTATCTATTTTATACGACTTCGCTGTATACACAGACCAAATCACTAAGGTGGACTGTGCCTAACACAGTCGAGGAATATAGGTTTATTTTTTAATTTGTAAAGAGCTAAAGATTGCTTTTGTCTTACAACATGAGGCAACTTGTATTCTAATGGATGATTAACTAAGCGAATGTTGTCTAAATAATCCCAGATACCGAGGATTCTTATCGTCAGTACAAGTTGCCCGTTGGATAAATATTTGCCGAAGCTCCACATTCAACATATCCAGAAATGGCTCTCATAAGAAAATCGTTGTTCAACAATGAAAAGGAGTGATAAAACAGTGGGGCGAGGGAACCAAGAGGACAGTTACGCGGGTTTGGAGGTAGAATGAAAGATTCGATACAGTAAGCATAACATCTACCTACAAAGGGCGAAATCCGCCATCAATTTTGGATGCAGGAGGTAGACGTGACGTTATGAGACGGAGTGTAGCACATAACGGATCCATACTTTCGTAACACATCCTGTTCTATGTACAGTACGCCAACGGCAATGGCAAGGAGCTGGCGAAGAGGCGATGATTTATCTGGAGACCAGACAGGAGCACTGATCGAAGGACAAATTATACGCACATTGCATCAGGGAGCCTGATGTCGAAAGTGAGGATCTGCGATGAAAACAATTCCAAATTCTAGCTTCTGTGGTCCGGTAAAAATATTTACACGACGCCAGTGACTGGTTGCACAAAGGAATGAGCACATTGCAGATAACATGCTCTAGTTATATCGAAGGTAGTTCATGAGTGGATTCGCTGATATGTGTTTCAGTAGGCAAGTGACCAAGATCCGGCGTGCAAACAATATCGGCCTAATTAGAGGCTTTAACCGGTATTTCCATCAATCTTGTGATTCATCAGCAGATTCATCCGCTTCACCTGCAGTCCTCGATAATTCTTGTTGGCTTAACTCTGTGTAGTAGCTAAGCTGTTCATGTGCCGGTTGAACTATGGCTTCCTATGATAAAAATGAAAACGGAAATAATTAATGAATGTTTTTAAGAAAATTCGACTCATGTTCCTTCGAAATGTAGTGCATTGGAGCAATATTGTCTCAAAACTACCAGTTAAAATTTTGATAGTTATAAAGATATACTTCCATATTATGGCTAATCCTAGTTATAACATGTTGTGAATCTCGAAAATCCACATGATGCCTAGATAGAAGGGGCGTTGGACAAAAATAATAAATCCTTATCAACGTACTTTCAATGGGGGGAAAAGTTTAGCAAAAGCTTCAAACAAAGGGAGGATGACGAAGCGAATGAAACCACATTGACTGGCAGCTTTGGTAACCTTTTCCCGATCCATGAAAGGGGCAACGGGTAATCCAACGAGCTTCTCATAGTCGCTCTGTTTAAGGTTCAAAATTAAAACGCAGTATCAAGACTAATATAAAAGTACAGTGTTCAGTTCTTACTCGATGCAAATGGAAACAAGGTATTTGTCTCGAATTCAGGAAATGATTGACTAACACTCTTACTTTCTGGTGTCCTGAGCAGGCAGAATACAGGCATGAAGTCACTTGGTTAAGAACAATTTACAGATAAATTGTTGGAGAGTGCTTGAGCAAACTCAGCTTCTTCCACCCGTTCAACCACTGCGCAATTTTCCATAGACCAGTGGGTTAAACGGCGGTGCATTCTGCACATGTATACAAGACTTTTCTGTGGGTTCATCAACAAGTCTTTATTTGCACTGGGTGTGTTTTCTGATGGATAGGCTAGATTTTATTAATTGCTTACCTCAACGACACGGAGCATAAATCTACCATGTCGCCAAACATACCCCTCCCTAATCACTGATTGTATTGTGCAACGATACATCTAGAACTAGGACTGCTAACAGTGGCCTTACTCTAAGGCGTTCAAATGCTTTTAGACCCAGGACTTAGCAAGTGATTTCAGAAGTTATAAATATAACGGATCGCATTTGCCACCAAGGCAACATCCGCTTTTCGTTCGCAGGTCCAATCTACGAATGTTCTGCTCATCACCACCAATCATTTTGGTGCGGATCGCTCCAATGTGTTGGTAGAAACCTGCACATAATAATATTTGAAGTACTTTCTGGAGTTACATTACAAACTGAGTGAGTTCGTTGTGTATAGACGGATTACAACTTAATATTTCTCGCGTTGTGGAGAGGTTGCACGTTTTCCTTTTCATCACAATTTTCCGCATAAAACCATTGTAGTGCTGTTAGGTGCTCTGTCGGTATTGTCATTCCGATAATAATGACGGCCTACGTGAGTACCCACTTGGAAAAAAGCAACTTAGGCCTGTCAGCTTTATCGGAAGCGTGATCTGACTCCAATAGTGAACTCAGGGGGAACGGAAACTAGGAATCTTCCATTTCGCCCTCCGGCTTTAAATGAAAACTAAAGCGGCAGACGGTCAACGGCATCAGCATCCACTGGTAGACCTCATTTTTATTTACCAGCATTCGCAGGACCTCAGAGGGGACCAGCGCTGTTGCCTAAACACAAAACCGAACTTCGGAGCCCTCAGCCTATGAAAACTGTGCAATACAGTCAAGTGAATGGTTAGCGGATGATTTACCTTGAGTTTATCAGCCGTGGAAAGTTCTACTAATGCGCCTACATTATCCACATTTAAGTTATGAATTGATAGTGAATTAGGCCATTTGTATTCTCTGTTCCTCACTGGCTTTGACCTAAAATCGACGTAGGTGGATTTCGATTTGTGCCTGTGCGAATAACGTGGTGAGTCCGAGATCGTATGGTCTATTTTTGATAACATTTATTTTCCAACAGCCGACTTTTACCCGAATCATACGGAGGAACCTGTTAGTTCTTTATGTCTTTACTCCTAATTATCTGTTATCATACTGTTTCAAAGGAGTGAACCTAAGTGTAGCGTAGCCGTTTAGATGATTGTTTGTTTTCGGTTCTACTCCGACCGGGTGTTGGCTAGCTGAACAGCACCCCTGTGGTGTCAGCCGGGTGGTTCGGGTTTACCCCGTTCCAGTAAATAGTTCGGCGGAAGTGTTCCAGGACGTAGTGCGTTTTCACCTGACAAGCGTTCCTTCTATAAAAAGGCACAAACATCCGTTTAACAACACTGTGAGGTGGCGGATGTGACTCGCCGCTAACAGTTCCTTACGTATCCAGATGATCTAACCCAATCCATGAACGTCAGTCATCCAGTGCGAATATATGATTTTAGCCCTACTCACGCTGACGACCTGAGAGAAATCAGGTACATATACGGTGTCACATTTACGAATTCAAGCAACACAACCATATACACCTACCTACATGCATGCATATCCACGTAACACATGGACCCAAAGGCTATTTATAAACTTGTGAAGATTTCACATTTACCAGTCCTTGTTGTATCACCATGAACATGCCTATACAGGTGTGTCGCACTATCGAGAATAAAACATTTAGTTATTTATTTATTTATTAGAGACCAGCTCATTTATATGAGTGGCTAGGGTGTGTGCAGTGCTGAATTGATGGTCAGTTACAAACAAAGAATAGACTACTGTTTACATGTGGAAAAGCTTATTCATAATTTTACGGAGTGTTAGCATCTACCATTGCCTTTTCACTGGAACCTAACTCTAACTTGGCAAGTGTGTCCCAGCCCTTTCGTCACCAATCAAGGTGACATCGTCAGCGCGTTGTTGGGTAGCTTGTAGTAAGTAAAAGTAGCGTAGGAAAACCTTGATGGGAGTAATTTGGAGTAAACTCCTGAGGGGCGCCCCATCGTCGAGTGGGTGTTTGTTACGATGCTTTACATCATGCCACTGAGCACTATAAAGTTTTACTCGTGAAGCAAACGGTGTCACTTGAAGACATCACAAACACTGCTGAAATCAGGGTTATTCCTTATCTTTGCACTATGGAACCTCCGCAGTCAGATTAGATGGCTGTCTATTTGCTGACCACCAGGCAATACGTGATCTAAATGCGAACTGCTCGAACTCTCGTGACTATGTTGAACACATGGAAAAAGGCCCAGCATATGCTGGGGCTCTACAAGGCAATGACATTAACGAGTCCTAGACACACTTTATATAGCATTTGCTCGGTAACTCCTAAATTGCCGCCTATTATGATAAGCAATAGTTATTCTTCAGTAACCTTTGTAAAATGGATGAGTCAGGCAGGTGGTTTAGCATCCGATCAGTAAACTACTTGAGGGTTCTCCCGGCTTTAACTGCTGTAACCGCTGTTGACTGCCAAGGCCGGATTATCAATTTTTGTTAAAAGAAAACAAATTCTAGGTGTATTTTTCCAAATCTTACAAGATATCAAGTTGAACATTTTGTTTCAGCCTATACAAGGACAGCCAATTACTATCCGTTGCGGACTAGCCCTTAGTCGATCACTTTATCGACAGCTCGTAGTATCACTCGCTGCAACTCCATTATCTTCGTGTGCGTGTGCACACAGAACAGTTTACCATTGCGCAGTTTGAAGATTTTGAACCGAATCTTGAGAAGTATCTTAATGCCGAAATTCTTAGACATCAGTAATCTGATGACGAATTATGGGAACAGTTGCCTAACCGTTTCGAGTAATGTGTCTATGTGCACACAGCATTTACTAGCCGCCTTTCATATTTACCTACGCTCGTCTAAAATTCCAGAGATAGAGATATGCCAAATGTCTCTAACTCTCACATCATAGCAATGAAAGAAGTGATATTGTAATTGTAATGTTTTCATCCCAGCTGTTCACAATCTACATAACACAGCCTAGTCCGAAAAAGCACCAAAAGCATTTTGCCCTTTTAAGGCTAGTCAGTGGTGCGCATTCCCTCGTTCCCCTAACGTGGGTCGAACCCATGACCGCTAGAGGCAGTTGCCAACTAGCCAGCAGCATATGCCACTTAGCCAAAGGGGACGTCGGCTGTGTTACACAATTTGCAAGTTAACTGGGATATAGCACGACCTACCTTCTACTGCCACGCAGGTTACTACCTTGAAAGTTGAGAGTGGCCAGCCTCCGAAGGTCATGACTTCCTCTCACTAGACAGTACTTCCCTAACATTTGAAACTAGGACAGGATATATTTTATATTACTAATGAGTAGGAGGATTTTAATTGTAATCGTAATGTTTTCGTCCCAGCTGTTCACATGCGACATAGCACAGCTTAGTCCAGGAAAGCACCAGACGCCTTTTGCCCTATTGGGATTCCTCAGCGGTGTTCATTCTCTTGGTCCCCTTGGCTCAGTGGCTTAAGCTGCTGGCCAGTTGACACCTGCCTCTAGCAGTCATGGATTCGATTCCCGTTAGGGGAAATAGGGAATGCGCACCACTGACGAGCCCCAATAGGGCGAAACGCGCCTGGTGCGTTGCCGGACAAGGCTATGTTAGGTAGCTTGTGAGCAACTGGGACGAAAACATTAAAATTAAAATTTCACCTACTCATTAGTATTAATATTGTTACTTCTGTCTCCTCTAACTATGAATCCACTGAACAATTGACCGTTCTGTTCCCTGTATCTACTCTTCCCATAGGATCTTTATACAAGTGGAGTAAAACATGTACGGTTTAATTATTTGGTCGATTAACGGCTTATTCCACCTTCTGGAAAAGGGGATCATCGGCTCAGCACTCCCTATGAGAATCATAACATGGACCCTACTAACATCCATCCATTGACTATCCCACAGCCTCAAACGAACACGAACACATTGGGCAGCTTAATGGATTAATGGATTTACCACGGATAAATGAGCAAAGCTTAACAAGTCCCGCAGGTAAAGAGTTAAAACAGGATGTGAATATAGTAACAAAAATCAAAGCAACGCATGTCAGTTTATCCACAGAATTTCACTGTGTACCTAGTTTGGTTATGTCATTATGTGTCTCAGTACCATTGGCTAAGCCTTGTAGTGCATACGATGCAATGTTTCAGCAAGTTAAGGCATGTATGCAGTCAATGTACAGCGGAGTTGATCGAAATTGGTATAGTGCTCCACCGCTGGGAAGCACGAAGTGCGAAAAAATACCCTGCCAAATACCAGCCGGCTGTAATGTGTGGCTAACTTCAAGTGATGGCCTCAGCGTGAGGTTTCTTGACTTACTTTCAAAAAGTGTCGATATCTGCGTTTTGGAGTCTTAAGGATCCGAAACACCAAAATAAGACCACAGAAAATTCCTAGGGCTTGTAGTCTCTGCTGGTAATGGAGATGAGCCATGCCCTTAACATTTTTGTTCCCCTTATCTGTGAAGTCTCAAGAGCAAGAAGATCGTGATTTTGCCAGTGTTGCCGGAACTGGATGGCGCAATCTACCATTGGCCTAAGGTAAGCGTCGAGCATTTGTGAAAACTTGGTGGGAGAAAACCGCTTAATGATTCCTCGCAAGTGATCCAAGTGCTGATTTGGTTTCCAGGTTGCTCTTTCGGCCTCTTTCCGGCAATAGAGAGCGGCCTAAGATGATATTCATTAGAGACGCGTTGCAAAGGTGCGCTCCTAGCATGTATGCGCAAGATTTCTGATGGCGTATGCTCAGTACTCGACATTTGGCAGGGTTGAACTCCAGCATATTCTGAATTAGCCAGTTGTGAGCCCTATGGAGATCACCTTGTAGTGTCATGCGGCCGCTTACCGTCCTGATAGTCAGCCAGATCTTGAGATCGTTCGCGAAGACTAAAACGTTTAAATCAATCACACCCACTAGGTTTTAATGAAGACAAGGTAAAGTCTTGGTCCTAGAACCGAGCCTCATGGGACGTAACATTGCACCTCCATCGGGACGGATACGGCGTTACGAACTCTTACATCTAGGCAACACTGAAGTAGGAATGGTCATATGCTACCAAGGATGCGGTTACTTATTCCATAGCTCTGAAGCTTGAGGAGAAAGATGTTGTGATTAAGTCGATCAAATGCTTTCGGGAAATTGAGGTACACTGCACCAACTCGCTCACCAGAGCCGACAGATTCCATCCAGCTGGCACGGGCTAAAAAGATGTTCGTGGTACATGATCGGTTTCGGGGAAAACAGTGTTGCTCCTGTATGATGATATTGCATATTTCCAAGCAGTCCATGAGAGCCTCTGCAATAACGGATTCCATGACCTCAGAAATAGCTGGGAGAGGAGTTATCGGGCGGCAGCTTGCCGGTTCAGTCCAGTAGCCCTCCTTGTATTCACTCTGAATAGTCCATGCTTTCACATGGCCTGGGCCTGCATCTTACCTAGACGATGCTGACAAAACCGGGACGACAGTTTACTCAAGCAGCTGGTCGCCATTTTCAATAGCCTTGGGTGTAGGTTGTCTTGACCAGGAGAACTGTGCACA
>CALYDF020007107.1:0-12777 GCA_944474145.2 Dicrocoelium dendriticum | reverse complement strand
ACTCAGTCGCCAGATGCAGCTATTCCAATCAGACGCTTTGTCACTAGTGTATGCCTATAGGGTCGATGAGAGTATCTATAGGCCAGTGAAGGTAAGTGATAGGTCAACAGATCAGCTAAGCTGTAACGCAAACAATCCAAGAGAATGAACATTGTAAGAGGGAGCGAGCTCCGGATATCCGCAGAGTTAAATGGAAGCTATGGCGACTAGCTGCTAGTAAACAGAGATAGTGGCTCTCGGAAAGAATGAATCAGTGGCTGCTGTAGCCATGTCATTAAGACGTTTGACCAATAATGGTTACCTACAGTTTCGATGAAGAAATCGACATGCGAGCGAAGTTTTAAGAAACAGACGGCAAAAGAAAATGAAGGTTGGAGAGTCAGTGGGTGGCTCCTTGTAATCTACATTGAGCCAACAATGACTAGCTGTTGTCAAGTTTGGGTTGACGCGAGTAGGACAAACGACAAATTTTGGCGCGCTGGGAGGGAGGATTGACCAGCAATAGAGTTTAGGCCTTCAGTTACTAGTGGATCCTACGGTGGCACATAATAAGTCGACAAACCATTTGAGCTGTGATGCAAACAATCCAAGAGAATGGACATTGTAAGAAGGGAGCGACTCCTACAGGGCTTCGGATATCCGCAGAGTAAAATGGAGGCTATGGCGACTAACTGCTGCTAAGCAGAGATATTGGCTCTGGAAAAGAGTGAACCAGTAGCTGGTGTAGCCATAGTATTAAGACGTTTGTCCACTATTGGATACCTACAGCTTCGACGGAGGAATCTACATGCGAGCGAAGCTTAAGAGAGACAGACTGCAAAAGAAAATGAGGGTTGGAGAGTCAGGGAGTGGCTACTCGTAAGCTTCATGGAACCAACAATGACTAGCTATTGCCAGGAAGAGTTGACCAGAGTAGGAAACGGCGCGCTAGAAGAGAGATGAATAGCCAGTATTGGAGTTCGGATTAAGCCTTTGGTTACTAGTGGATCCTACGGTGGCACATAATAGGTCAACAAAACATCTGAGCTGTGACGCAAGCAATCCATGAGGATGAACATTGTAAGAATGGAGCTACTCCTACAGATCTCCGGATATCCGCAGAGTTAGATGGAAGCTATGGCGACTAGCTGTTGCTAAGCAGAGATGGTGGCTCTAGAAAAGAATGAATCAGTGGCTGGTGTAGCCATATCATTAAGACGTTTGCCCAATACTGGATACCTACAGTTTCGATGAAGAAATCAACATGCGAGCGAAGCTTAAGAGAGACAGACGGCAAAAGAGAATGAAGGTTGGAGAGTCAGGGAGTGGCTACTTGTAAGCTACATGGAGTCAACAATGACTAGCTGCTGTCAAGAGGAGTTGACGCGAGTAGGACGAACGACGCATAACGGCGCGCTAGGAGAGAGAAGGGTGACCAGCAATAGAGTTTTGACTAAGCCTTCAGTTACTAGTGGATCCTACGGTGGCACATAATAGGTCAACAAAACATCTGAGCTGTGACGCAAGCAATCCAAGAGGATGAACATTGTAAGAAAGGAGCGACTCTTACAGAGCTTCGGATATCCGCAGAGTTAAATGGAGGCTATGGCGACTAACTGCTGCTAAGCAGAGATAGTGGCTTAAGAAAATAATGAATCAGTGGCTGATGCAGCCATAGTATTAAGACGTTTGTCCACTATTGGATACCTACAGTTTCGATGAAGAAGTCAACAGACGAGCGAGGTTTAAGAGAGACAGACGGCAGAAGAAAATGAAGGCTGGAGAGTCAAGAAGTGGCTCCTAGTAGGCTACATGGAGCCAACGATGTCTAGCTATTGTCAAGAAAAGTTGAGGCGAGTAAGATGAACGACGGATAACGGCGCGCTAGGAGAGAGATGAAAGGCCAGCATTGGAGTTCGGACTAAGCTGCAGTTCCTAGTGGATCCTACGTTGGCAATAATAGGTCGGCAAACCATCTGAGCTGTAAAACAAACATTCCAAGTGAATGAATATTGTAAGAATGGAGCGACTCCTACAAAGCTCCGGGTATCCGCAGAGTTAAATGAAGGCTATGGTGACTAACTGCTGCTAAGCAGAGATAGTGGCTCTAGAAAAGAATGAATCCGTTGCTGGTGCAGCCATAGTATTAAGACCATCGTGAATAAGTTACTAGATGTGATATAGCGCCTCTCACTATCCACTGACTTACACGTTACTGCCGTGCAGAGGACAGAGTAGCCCCTTATTGAACTTGTTACAATTCACAATCGTGACAAATCAGCATTATTGTAGGTTAGTCTACTAAATACAAGCACCTGCGTTGGGCGGCTTAGCCAGCTCCAATAAGTCGCGGTCGACATCGAAGCAGACAAGCACACAGCCAAGGGAAATAACTGCGAAACATGACTGCGAACAACCGCGAAGACAATCGGTCAATAGGCAACCCAGTAAATGTCATATTACCGGTTGGCAGTGTTCAAGGACTTGGTGGGTTTTCGCCTGGCAAGCGTTTTCCCAACAAAACGCCACAAATATCTTAGTAATATCCTTGTGACGTGGCGGATTGACGCCCCACTTCACAAAGTCACGGCCCCTACCACACACCGACAAGTTTACCGATACCACGTATCAAAATTTCTGTGCATATAGCCGCTCTCGCACGACTACGTCTACGTGTTTGATCAGTAACATGTCACTAAACTTAAAACTTTTTAATAGATGGGTCCTCATACTTCGCTCACCTGTCCCACACTGCCTGCACTACGTCATTGGACCAGTTCCTCACCATACTGCTCCACTCCAATGAGCTCTGTGATTCTTATCTTTACATCCCTCACACTGCGAGAATTAAGTTCATTCAATCTTTCTGCCATGTGAGCCTACACTATTGACTCCATCTGTTTTAGCCTTGCTCTTGCACCTGATAAGTGTGTTGTCGTGTACAAATATGCACTATTCTGAGCATGCCCAAAAGGTGGGCCTCACATTGTCGAGAATACATATTTATTTAGGTATATATCAATTCTTGTATCCTAGTTTGCCACTCATCCATAAGCTCATAGTTGGCGCCATTTTCGTTCCACAGGATGTCAGTCGTTCTGGAACTTACAAATAAATTTACATAGTGACAATATTGCTGTTTTGCTGCGTATTAATTTTTTGAGTATTTTTCATACTGCTGAAGACGTGTGTGTAACAACTGAATATCGACCCCCGGGTGCCTAAAGGTTTTGCTTGAATTGAAACTGAATTGAATGCAGTAAAATTCGGTCTCATGCATCATGGGCTAGTGGACAAATAGACTTTATTTACGCAGCTCGCTTCGCAGATATCGTACGCTTGCTTCAGGCTTTCGTCCCAGGTTACACCAGGCAATGTTTCGACTCCTTTTCGCCTAGTTATCCTGTTTTCATTTGCCGACTTAGTTGCGCAAGTTGGTGATACTATTATGGAGGTTTATAACTCCTAAGTTTGTCAATGTTTTCATTGGCTTCGACCGCAAGTTAGAATTTTCGCTTTAACTTGGACTAATTAACATGAGAGGAATAGTGTTCAGCTGTGTTGCTATATGTTTGACGGTTGTATGTACTCATGATTTCATAGGCATACCGAAGGAAATATATCGTAGCTTTGGTCATCCATGTATACGTTTCTTATTTTCTACTGTTTCCTGTAGGTCCATACTTATCATGAGAGGATGTCAACCGCACTGAACTACCGCGATGATACCCTCGCATTGCACGGTGTATCAATCGCCCCGGCGGTTGCGCAGCGCACGTCAAGTACTATTACGTGGTACATTTCATAATAACGAAGCGGACGTTGCTTCTCCTCCATAATAAGCATGTAATGATTATACTCAATGCTTACCCACCCCAAATTGCAACATGCTGCTGCTTCCTTGAAAGCACAACGGCGGTATTAGCGGTGAGGTATATCGAACAATTGCTAAGTCAGCTTTGTTTTCTGAGATCGAAATACCGTGTAAACTCCTTCGATTATTTCCGCCTCGACAGTCGTTTCTTCCGGCGGATTAGCGAATATTAATACTCACTCCGCAGAAAACACTGCTGCAAGCCGATACGTCATGCAAATACGGCCAAGTAGGAGTAGCAACATTTTTGCGACATACCAGGTGTGCGTCACCCCGTTAAGAATAAAGCATTTATTTATTTATTTATCTGTCAACGTAAGAACTTGCAAGCTCCAGACTCAGTCAAGGGTCAAACCTCCGCAGATGGGTTTCATCCCTTTATATCCTCACATGTGCGAAAGTAATTCAGTTCGTTTCGTAGCGCGTGTCCCGTTATCTTCAACCGAGTTCTGGTCGGTATATATGGGATACAAGAAACGGGCTGAGGTTGAGGAATTTACTGCAACTGTTTTATCAGTACTTATCTATCTCGAAATCAATGGTGTTACAATTGTCCAAGGAACATTATCAACGCAGCTTAACTTACTCACTATCGTAAACGGCACACCTGTCAGAGCTTCCTTGAAGTGAGAGAAGGTAAACTCTGGCTAACCTGGCTGCGACAAATGCAACGGATGGCTCGTTGCGGACCGATGTTATAATTCGAATCAGGAAAAGCCAACTGACTCCAATTAAAGCGTTACACATTGACATGGTTAAACACTTCAATCTGGGATACCTGCATGGGTTTGTCTTCGTGTGACTCGAATACTGATTTGGTTGCGGCTTAAGCCACAAGGGACACCAATTGGGGATCCTGCGAAACACAAACTTTGGTTTGATCTACTTTGCCTGTAACATATTAGCGAACGACTTCTTGAATTTAAACACTTTTCGCCAGCGGACTTTCTGCGACTATGTCGTTCGTTTGAGAAATACTGCTCATGGGATGCTAGCAGTTTTAAACAAGTGTTACAGTACATTGGACCTGCATGCATTTGGGCCTTTTCTTAGATGCTGTATACGATAACTTCACTGATATCTTCCTATCCATTTATATACTTTGTCAGCCTGGGTTTCGTGCTTACAACCTTTATTTCGCAGATGCACTGCCGCGCGTGTTTCGTTACGAACACTTTTGGCTTTATGGTCTAGCTGAAAAGACTTGGAATGTCCACTCCCCATAACTTTTGGCAGAGGAGATATAGACACACGGCATATTGGATCCATGCTTCGCGTTACCTTGTGAGTCGCATATCTCCTGCATCACACAAGTGCTTCATGGCATCTTCCCGTTTTGCGTATTTTGCGCCGTTCTCTAGCGGATCGGATATGTGGCCTGGCCGCACATGGAACGACCCTGTAGATAGTCCAATAGTCAGGTGTGTAAAGAATAAGCATACGGTTTTTAGCATATTTGGGCATCTTTAAGCTCATGAGTGGCTTAGTAACATCGTACTTACCGACGAACAACCGTGGGTCCATTATGAATTAATCGGAATGCTCTTAGATACGCGCTCTTGGACCTCAAGCGGTTCAACATACCGATAAAGTTGTTTGATCGCAGTAGCCCGTTTCCAAACGTACACAGGTTCATTGCGAGTGATCTGTCGGATGTGTTGTACACGTTAGCATCATGCCACCTTTCTTTCAAATGCATTGTCTTTTCTTACCATAAAAGCTTCGTCATCGTTCCATTGGTACATACAGCAGGTAAATAGCTACCTTTCGCTTTTCATTTCAGAGAATATGTCTGCTAGCGGTTATTGCGTGGTTTGCTTACTGGACCAACCGGGCGCAATCACTTTGCTTAGCAGCTAATGGTTACGCGTTGTCCAGGAATACACACTGTTTTTGAATATATACTGTTAGATATACTATGCCGCCGTTGAGAATCACACCTCCGAGTCAAGAGAATTCTCCGATACCGAGTACGGTGGTTATTTGCTCAAATATAAGTAGTTTTAACACGTAGCTCGCTCAGTCTACCATTTGCATGCTCGGAAACTACTGACGGGCTACAAACAATAGTTGCTGCATCTTACGGATGATACCATTCCATTGGGAGTACCAGCAAAAGCTCCAAGGTATGTCTGCACTAAATGAACTCACTTTCTGAACAAATAAATAAATATTTACACCCGCTTGTGGACGTTACGCCCATAAAAGGGTGATCAGATAAGTACAACTGTGCAGACATTTTGTGGCAATTGTAACAGCGACAGTACACATATACCTGCCCACATTAGCTTGGAAGATGTGCTTACCTCGGGGTCCATTGAGGTTTTGCGCCATGCAGCGGCTAACTATGCATGATTTAAGCCGAATGGACAGCAGTTTGATTACGCGTACAGTTCCGATACATTGAGTAGCAAACCTTAACTGGTAGGCAAAATTCAAAAATAATTTGCTTTCGTAGTAACACCTTTTTGGGTGCACAGAAGCCGTACCGGCCTTCAACACCCGCTTGTGCCATTAGCAATGTAAAATTCGTACATTTTATTTCTTATTGCGTTTTCGAATTAATATGTATGATGCATGCTGTACTGATTACTGTGTGCCGCGGTTTAACAAACCTGCTGGAGTATACTCTGTAGCCCGCTGCTGTCTCCCAAAGCAGCCTACTGTCGCCAGTGGCTTCCGCTGAAGGCCTGAAACCGCTCCATGCCTCCCACTCGCACGAGGCAAACGGGAATAAATTGGTACCATGTTTTTCAACCTTTAATGACCTTATAGAATGGATATCTGCGCAACGTCAAAGGAGCTACAATCCGCCAGCTAACGCGAGTTAAGATGGAATGAGCCAGAAGTCGGCAGCTTGCAAATGAGATTAATTACTCGGGGAGGTGCGGGAAGACACTGTTATTCAAGAAGAGAGTACTTCGTGCTTCAAGGCGTGGCGGCACTCGGCACGTCACAAGAGACCAAACGTGCACGGCGCAATAGCTCTTGCTGCTATAGCGAATGTTCGCTGCTGTATTTGACCTTTGTCGTGTATTTACTTTGCAGGGGATATGTGGATATTGGTAGTAAACGTGTGGATATACTAGAGCCCTACAAGTACACCGTGCACTTGGACTCGCCGTTTGTCGGAATTTGTGGCAACATGCGGACAACAAAAATTTTTCGATTTTGTACAGGACCTTCTACCCTTAGATATGTCGGAAGGGGCTGGCCATGTTGATGATAAAAAACGATGTATAGATGTTTTGCCCGTGAGCCTTAAGCAGGACATAGACGTTTTGCGACATTCGGCTTGCGATAGCCGTTATGTGTTAACATTGGGCAACCCCGCGACAGTGTTTTTATTGGCCATTAAAAGTTTTGTTTTTAATTGGCCTGAAAAAATCTGGACAAATACGTGCATCACCTGTATCAAAGGGTATGAAACAGTCCCGTTTTTCTCAGGAATTTCTATAGTACGCACTTGGGAAAGCTGGAGATAAACTGGAATAGTTCTGTGATACGCATTGAGCCTATGGTGGCAGATGGATAGATCGAACTTCCCGAAGGCACACCTTAAGCGACAAACATGTTGGGTTGAAGTTTAAACGCTTTCAATAACTGCACCGAACAGCCGAGTTCGTCTTGTATCATCGCCCCAATGCCTCGCACCTGTGAGGCTCCTGTCCCCAGACATTGTAGAAAGTAAACCCCTAAAAAGGCGTTTAGAAGACAAATATACGCTTTTACGAGGCCCCACGAAATAATTCCCTTCTCCTAAGGAAATCCCACATTCACCTCCCAATGTGTATCGTTTTGGTTTCCATTGCGCAGTCGTAGTACCTCATATACAAATGGATGGTTAGATGAGCAACTGTTCGTGGTGCCAGTTTGGTTATTCGGGTTTAGACCGTTACAGGGAATAGTTAGACAGCAGTGTTCCAGGACCTAGTGGGTTTTCGCTTGGCAAAGGTTCCCTCTTTAAAACAGCCACAAGCTGCGGCTTGGCGGATAGGACTCGTCACGCAAGAAACATCGCTGCCTATTTCGCTCTGGGTGGATCGCCTCAATTCATGCGTCCGTTCCAGCGAAGAATAGCTGTCTCTTGGAGCCAGTATGGACGAGGTATTGGGCAGCTGACAGGCAGGCAACTTGTCAACATGCCCTGCAAGCGCAGCCACCCCGGGGATGTCAAGCAACAGGCAATCACTTGAGAGGCGAGTAGCAGGTAAACTCCCTCGATTAATGCATACTGTTATCGTGATTTAATTATTCCAACTGAGCATATAACCTTTATTTTTGACAACAAACCCGCGATAGGTTCAAAACGTCAGAAAATAAACATTAAGTAAATTTATAGCATCATGAAAGGAACGCAGTTAAAATGCCAAATTGACCAAACTATACACACCTACATTCATGTCACTTTGTCATCTGTGCCCGGCCTGCTACCACGGCAAGGCCAGGGTCACAAATGCGTCTTTCTGCACACACAGAGTTGGGCCAAGTTGTTTGATAGCCACGGCCTCAGCATATCGCAAATTAGGGGTTCATTGATGTATAGATAACACGGAACGCCCGCACGGGGTCTACACAGTGATTGTCAGCCAGCAGGTGGCGGGCGATTGATGAAGCCGGTTGTTTGTATGGAACTTCATTTCGCTTCCTTGGCTGCGCATTCAAGGTGGTGGACGTGGTCATCTGCGAAACGTGTTTACTCACCCACGCAGGTATGTGCTCCGTGATCCTCACCCTCAAGTGTCGTTCTGTCATGCCCACGTATTCGGCCTTGCAAATACATGTAAATTGGTAAAGGATATGTGAACGGCTGGACAGTGACAGCGGGGGTTTAACCGATGGAGTAGGGATACGATTCGTTGTGTAGATGAGTACTGGTTCCGCCGCAGGGTATACGCGCGCCACTGCGGATTTCAATCGGCGTTGAAAAACCTGGCATACGTCGTCGCCCTTGAATGGCAATTGCAGGGTTACCTTCATCTTTGGTACTGTAGGTACACACGTTTTCTCTTTCTCAGCACTAAACTGAGCGATGAAAGACGGAGGGTACCCATTGTCTACGAGGGTGCTGGTTATCAGCCGCACCTCTTGTTCCAGCGTGTCAGCAGTGCATATTTTTCTAGCTCTGCTGAACAAAGTCTTCACCAGACCTTGTTTGTACCTCTTGGGGACAAAACTGTAGAAGTTCAAATACTGTCCCTTCCACGTTGGCTTGCGGTAAACTGATCTGCGTACTGAACCGTCACTTCTACGCTGGATCAGGATATCCAAGAACGGCAGCGTATCATGCTGTTCGTGCTCCGTTGTCACTTTAATGTTTGGGTGTAAGCCATTCAACTTAGTAACCAGTTGAGCTAAATGATACTCGCTGTCGCAGATTAACAAAATGTCGTCAACATACCTACGAAACAACACTGTTCCATTGATCTCGTCCCTGACCTGATTCTCGAGATGGGCGACAAAAATGTCTGCTAATACCGGTCCCAGTGGACTGCCCATTGCAACACCATCCACTTGGCGATAGCCCTGTTCTTGAAAATAGAACTTGACATTTGATGTACATAACAGAAGAAGTCGTTCTAATTCCGAGACTGGTATGCCTATTTCTACTTGATTCTCGACCACATGATTACAAATAATCTGAATCGTCTCTGTTAGTGGCACATTGGTAAATAGTGAGATGATATCGATGCTGGCCATGAATTTTCCTCGCAATTCAATACCATCCAGAAGTTCCACCAACTCAAACGTATCCCTTAGACTATGTTTAACCATTGATCTTTTAACTGGCTCCAACAGTGCTACTAGCCACTTAGCTAGCTTGTGTTGTGGGGAATTACTCATGGACAGAATCGGTCTCAGTGGGACGTCCACCTTGTGCAATTTTGGCAACCCATAAAGCTGTGGTAGCAGGCCGGGCACAGATGACAAAGCGACATGAATGTAGGTGTGTATAGTTTGGTCAATTTGGCATTTTAACTGCATTCCTTTCATGATGCTATAAATTCACACGTCTGTAGTACGCACTTGAAAATATGCAGAGAAATTATTCCGGAATTAAATCGTGCGGCACTCTTGTGTTAACTTTTCTGTTAAAAGTTTCCTCGGGAACTAATTGTTTCAATTAAGTAAATGCCACAAACGCGAGAACGTTATCGACGTTAACTAACTTTAGCTTAAGTGACATGTGAATTTAATATTATGAGAAACAAAAGCATTAGGACAGTATAGCCAAGCTACCACCTGAACTAAAAAGATTCAATATGCAAGCACCCTGTTAACAAATCCTCTGCAAGGCATTTACAAACGCTGCGCCGGTTCTGCATACATTCTCAGTGGGACAATATGTCGCACCTTTGTTGGGCTTGAGTGGACTCCCTCATGGCCCACTAGGTTAGTTTGGCTCAAGCAACCGCGACCGCATGTGCTACAGTGCTCGAGGTAGACGGCGTACAACCTGTCGGCGCCTGTGGCTTCCACACCTGCCACTTCTCCACATACATGTGGGTTTCCTCCTGCTCCTCGGCAACTGCCTTGGTGCACAAATCGCGCCATGCACGCCGATCAACCGCTTTCGATTCCCATGACCTGATCATGCCCTGGTTACGAAGCTTCGGTTTCCCCGAATGCTGCTTTCGCACATTCAGCTGACCATATACTAGGTGCTTTGGTATTCGCGTCAAATGCATACATACATTCACCTGCATATAGACACACAAATCTATTATGTTAGTGGATAACTTGCTGGAATTTGTCTAATTCTCTACCATCCCTGTTTAAATATATCATGCTCATGCATTCACAAGCGTGCCTCGCAATGCCAAGGATAAAGTGTTTACATTTTCATTATTTTTGCCTTAGAGTTGTCGTCATATCGCTTGCTAACTGCACGCAACTGTCATACCTGAGACTGCTGTTGCAAGGAAAGTAGGCAGTATTGGTAGACTGGGATACTACTTGGATATTTCGCTTTACATTTGCCAATACCTCGGAACACCGTATCCGATATTGACTCAAAAATGCGCTCAAAGAGGAAGACACCCACTGGATCGTCACTTAAATTGAGCTTGATACTTTACCACAGTGCCGGCTATCAAAATGAAAAATATGCGCTGCACGATACTAGCTGACACACAAAAATGATGGTTGAAGGCCGAACCACGTCCTTACATTCCGACTTTTCGAAGGCATTTGACAAGGTACCCCATTTGAGGCTCGCGCAAAAGCTGTCCTCCTACGGGGTATCTGGCCGCGCCCTTCATTGGGTGATTGCCTTCTTGGAGGGTAGAGAACAGTGTGTACGGGTAGGCCGGGGTCTGTCATTTAGGCAGTCTGTCCTCAGCGGCGTGCCGCAGGGCTCGGTCCTTGGACCGCTGTTGTTCTCTATCTATGTGAAAGACCTACCCACGGAGCTTGAGGTACCATCGCTGCTATTTGCTGATGACCTGAAGCTGTGGAACATTGTTGATGTTCCTGGGGGTTCCGAAGCTATTCAGCGAGCATTGGATAAGCTTTGGGCCTGGTCTACTTTATGGTTACTGCCCATAAATCAGGCAAAGTGCTCCGTTCTTCGAATTGGAGGAGGTTGTCCTCCTGCGAAGTACTTGGTCGGTGGGGTCGAACTCCCCCGTGTATCTAGCCAGGTTGACCTAGGCGTCGTACACTCTTCGGCGTTACACTCCGGCGACAACTGGAAGAAGGCCGCAAGTAGAGGTTTACGCATGTTGTGGTTAATCCGACGTTCTTTCGGAGTCTTGACGGGCGGCATCTTTACGAGGCTGTTCTCGGCTTTCGTTCGGCCTCATCTGGAATACTGCGTCCAGGCTTGTCCGCCCTACCTCGTCCGGGACAAAATGGAGCTAGAGAGGGTTTTACGAGTGGGTACTGGGTTAGTCGAGGGATTACGGGGACGGACGTACCCCGAGCGTCTACTTAGTTTGGGAATGCATTCAATGCACTACCGAAGGCTTAGAGGAGACCTAATCCTAACCTACCGTATCTTGACTGGGAAGGTTGGTCCAGATTTGTCTTGGCTATTCAGTCCCGCTAGATTGTCTGTTCTACGCGGTCATTTCTTGAAGCTAGACAAACCGCGGTCCGATCGGATTAGGGCGGAAATCCGGCTGTCACGCCGAGTTATCGACCGCTGGAACATGCTTCCGGAAAGTGTTATCAGGGAATCTACGGTTAAGGGGTTTGAGCGGCAACTTGACGCTCTTGGGTGGCAACACGAAACCTTTCCATTTTCCTGAGTAACTCGCATCTTCGTACTTCGATTGTCTTTTCTCTACTTTTCTTCACGTATTGGTATAATTTTCTTATTTAAGTGCACTTCCCTATTCTGTACCTTCGATTTCTCTTCCTATCCTTTGCTTACTTCACATGACTGCCACAGCAGGGACTGCTAGGGCAGGAAACGTGGGCATTAACTGGTTGGCCAGGGTGCGATACGGGTGTTTCCGTTTTAGATCCATCAATAACTGAGCACTTCATCAATTCCTGGCTCAACGATCCACTCAAGATGGAATACTCACGGGATTTTCCTATCGTTCCAGTCCCCATCTGAACTGAACTGAAACACAAATTTTAAAACGTGGTTGTAAAAATTGCTGGTTTTAATTCGAGGGTAATTTGATTGCGTTTGCAAACTGAAGGCGTTTACAAACTACTATTTTTTAGTTTGCAGACTGATGTAACACTACGATTAGTTGCACCCAGTCTCCTGTTCGGTTACTCACGATGCGGTGAACACCGGTTTGTGTTTCGTGATGCCGGTGGTCTGCGTTAAAAGTAAGGTTCATACCTATAGGCAAAGTAAGGCCAGTAATACTTATACGCTCGGCTTTTTCTTTATTCTCTCATACGCTATCCCAGCCGTTTGGTTTAAACCTATACCTTAAGTTCGGGTAGGACTACAGCGATAG
>CALYDF020007106.1:0-12792 GCA_944474145.2 Dicrocoelium dendriticum | reverse complement strand
CACACAGACTGTGAGTTTTGGATTGACTTAGTCTCGAGTAGGGTTATGGCACTATCCCCTGTCTGTTGTGCATTAATGCCGGCATCTTGTGGGTATGAGCTATAGCACGTAGTGTAAATGTGACAGGGTATCGTCAAGGCGTTTTTTGAAAAGGGATTGGGTGGGTGCATTAATTACATGTTCCGGGAGGGCGTTCCAAGGCTGTGCCACTCGAAGGGAGAAATAGTTTCGCCGACATTCCAGGCTGCTGTACTGCGTGACTAACTTAAACTGGTGACCTATAGCGAAGTGTTTTGTCTGAGTATTAGAAGAGAATGGTATGGGTGCTTGGGGTTTCTCAGGATCTGGTACACCATAATGAGATCGCCTCTAGACACCGATAACGTCCACTGTATATTTTGAGGGTCTTCAGCTTGAGTGGGTAGTGGAGGCTGGTTAAACCTCTGACGCTCTTCGTTGCCCTACATTGTGCAGTATTGAGCGCGGTGAGATGGTGCTTGAACCAGGATTGCCACGCTTGGATAGCGTATTCCGCGTGCGGCCTCACGTACGCACTAAGCATTTTTGGAAAGACTGAAGGGTCAAACTTCCCGAAGGCTCTGCGAAGAAGTCCGAGGTACTGGTTCGCTTTCTTAGCTGTCTTTTCAGTCTGCTTCTAACACCCGAGGTCATGTTGAACTATCATGCCGAGATCGCACTCATGAGAAGCCCGCTGTAGAATTTGTGGTCCCAGGCGGTAGTTGTGCATACTCTTGTGTCGTATACTAAGCAGTTTGCACTTGGTGACGTTGAAATGCAGCATGTTCTCGATGGACTATGTGTACGCTTTGTCCAGGTCCTCCTGTAAGTATCTGTGGTCCTCCACTGCAGCTATAGTGCGCCATACCTATAGGTCATCAGCAAATAGCAAACAGTTAGAAGATGGAACACTCGCGAGATCATTTATGAAGACCAGGAACAGACGGGGTCCAAGTACCGAGACTTGAGGTACGCCGCACTGAACTTCGATGGATTCTGATAGGTTGCTTCTAACCCTTACATTCAGGAGACGTTGCATGAGAACGTCTCCTATCCAGCCCAGAACAGGATCGCCGATTCCATATTTCTGGAGTTTGTAGAGGAGAATGCGATGGTCTATACGGTTGAATGAGTTTAAAAGATCCAAGTAGGCCACGTCGACTCCTGTAAAGCTCCAACACCGATGCTCTATGAATACAACTATCTATTGTACAACGGTTTAAGAGAATGAAGACAACGACATTTGCAAATACTGTCAATTATTTCACAAATAAATCATGAAGCTGAAGAAGATAATCGAACGAGAGCGTTTACTATTTATCCGCTTGTATTAGACCAAGCTTCACTCTAAAGACATTCAGCTGCGAGGTGAAGTTGTGAATGACAGTCATTGAGCTAACGTTAGGAGACCAACAAGTTTGCCATCTTCCTACCAAAGCAGTCTACTTCATATACAAGACTGCGCTTAATTTGCATTTGCGTATATTCGTCCATACGGGCGTCCCAATCTATATATTACATTCACATGCAATTCAACTTGGGACAACATTAAACAGCAGTTTATTCCTGGGCAATCGCCGGTACATATACACAACATCAGCAAGCTTGTTAAGATAAAATCTGGACTTCATTTTAAAACATGAAGCACCGAGGTCCATGCGCTCTTGCAGGTTCTCACTGAAATTGTAAAAGAGAGAATTACCAGACACAAATACGAATCTGGACCTACAACAAAAGCTCTTCAATTGCGATCGACGAATAAATACCTGATGCCAATGTCGATAAAGGCTTGCATGCCTTTGTGAGGAAAACTGTTTTACATGGACCTAGCGGGACACTTATTCACCCCCAGCATGCATGTGCGATGGGAGAAAGCCCAAAGCGAGATCCACGAATATTATTTTCCAACACAATTACAGGAAACGATGGATATCTACTACGCCGGTAATGACCAGCAGAAGGCGGCGCTAGACTAGTAAACATACAAGTGCTAATCAGTGATATCCAAGTTGATAAAAGGTGGTTTGTTCTATATTCGCGTGGCTAGCAAAAACATACAAAGCGCACGTAAACGTGGATTACTGTATCACCGTTAAATCGAGCAGCTACGCTCGTACGTAAGTGAATAAAGGCGGTGGCGGCAATTTTTGGCAGGAAGCCCGAAAAAAGTGATAGGAATACGGTTGTACATATGAATAAAACACATCATACCTGGCTGCAAGGTATATATATCGGCAAGAAAGCGGCAGGACGTATTACTTCAATTCCGTTAAAGGAACAATGTAGTGACGTTTTTCACTTAGCTGTATGCATGGAAAACGGCCAACAGATATATTTTACAGCTGTAGCATTCAAACATATCAGGAATACGTCGGTTACAACTTTACCAGCTTTCTTCAGGTTATATCAAAAAGACATTTGTTAAAACTGCCGTATTCTGCTACGCCTGTTAAATGTTGTCCTGCCTGTCTATCTGCTTAACTATTCCTTGCTGTTCGCTCGTTTATCCTAGGCTTTTCAGCAGCTATGTCGGCCATCGTTTGGTGCTTAATCTTCTGGTACGGACTAATTCATAATGCACAAGTAGTTGACATAAAACCTGTTCGCTCCACATGGACAAGAAGCGAATTGCAGCTTTTTGAAGAGTCCACTTAATGTTTTCAATGTGAATTTCAGTTTCACTGTGCATATGCAAGTAAATAAATAACCAAAAGCTAACAAATGAATAATTAATATCGACTATGCGTTGAACACCCACAGTAGCATTTTTAGCTAAGTGAAAACCTGCAAATGTTTTATGGGAATTGCTAGAGTGATACTAGAAGGTTGTTCAGAAGTTCAACTTTGAAACCGTACCAATGGTACAAATGCACTAAAAGGATAGATTAGATAGTTGTGAGATCGGGATACGTTTGTAATGGCATAATTTGTCTGATAATATACGTAGTAACAAAACAGCCAAAACTGGATCAACTCTTCCAGATTATAGATTAACCCATAACTAGTTAAGTTCAAAATCAACAATGAGACAACAGTACACCGGGTTCATGTTAGCGTAACGTAATGATCAACAGTAAAAGTGCAGAAAGTGCAGTGCCGACCTTGTGCAGACGTAGAAGTGTCAGGGTCGTGTAGGTTTCAGGAATATTGTAGTGTGGCGTTCAGAGACATGCCAATGTGATGCCATGAGTTGTTAATTTATTCATTAGCCGGTCACAGTTGCTTCGTCGCAGCGCTATTAAGCGGATATTTGTGGCCCTTTAAGGAAGAACAATTGCCAAACAACAACTCACTACGTCCTATAACACCGTCGTTGATCAGTCTGAATAGCCAGACGTAACAGGCTAGGCTTCTTGTTGAGCGGACATTTGCTCCGGTTTTCGCGGTCGAGTCGCGCCTAATTTTTCTTTTGGCTGACGCATGTTAAACGCCGCTTGTTTTGCCCTTGGGACTTACCATATCCTCACAGAATGGCTAGGCCCGATTGACAATATAGGCCCCTGCAGCTAAGTGAACGGTCAGCGTAACTATCGTCAGATGCATGTTATTTAAAAAGTACATATCCTGTACCGAAAATGGCCGGGCTCATATTTCTGGCCTAAGTGCATGTTGGCAAAGAAATGGAATTTCTCTAACTGAGAGCGACATAGTATCGGCAGGAAAATCTGTCTTCCAAAGTCCAACGAAATGTACGCGTATACACTGTCCGGATGATCTAGCCCAAACGACGGAGTTGGATCATCAAACATGAATGTTGCCATTCACCTCTTCTCGCACCTGAGGGAAATCAATCACAGAAGGGCGTCACATTCACTAATTAAGGCAGCGCAACCACACTCATTCTTACCTGCATGCAATCAGAAACATTTTGTACATGGATCCATGTGTTACTTATAAGCGTTCCAATTTTTCACTTACTAGACCTTGTTTTATCATGACCATCACGCCTATGCAGGCGTGTAGCGCACGGTTGAGAATAAAATATTTATTAGTTTTTTATTTGTGTAAACAAGAGAGCTCATGGTAAGAAATATGTGGGAGTGCTATTATTAGACAAGCTGAACCCAATTATTCATGCCGCCGAAAAATGATAACATTCAAGCGAACACATAATTAATTTGCCTAGCCGGTAAAATGTAAGAACCGAAATAATCCTCTTTCCAAACCCAGGTAAATCAATATTGTGCCAAGCTGTAAAATGTTGAGTCCCAGCTCGTCCTTCGGCTCACAGTTCTAAATGTTTCTCGCTTAGAAGTAGGTCTTTATATGGGTCCCACGTTACACCATTTATGACGAATTAGCCAATCGCGATCATTTTACAATTTCCTAGCCAGGTTGATTGATTTGCACTGGCTATCAAACGGTTGGTTTCGGCCCATTTCTGTTCTGCAAGCGCAATGTGATACACTATTTATTTGGTGCTTTTACGTTGGATTTTTAGGAACGATTCGTTTGGTCATGAAAAGCATTTCTATTGACTATATTATAGCTGACCTTAGGTGCGAACATCTTTTGGACAAACAAAGCTTCTACGTGACCTGGATGCAGGGGTTCGGCTTTAAAACTATTCCTAATATATCTTTAGTACCAGCCTAGAATAACGGTGGATTACTTGCATACGACTCCTGCCTCCTAACTTTACTTATATGTTCTTGATGGACCGCAACGATGGACTAACTGTTTGAAATACGCTACTTACTGGCGTCACCTAATAAGGTTAAACATGGTTGTATGTTGATCAACCAGGTGGAAGTATACCACTTATGTAATAAATATTGGGAACGGTCCTTGCAAGCAGAATGACCATAGTCTACTTCAAAATGAACACAGTTAGCAATAAAGGTTGCGATTCGCGATTAAACCCACTGCGAATTCCTCAACTTCAACTTTGTTTTGCTGACTGCATGCATAATCTCATTGGCTCATGCCTACAATTTAGTGACTTCAAAAGAAGAACTGGCTAAAACTGTGTTTCAAAAGCTTTAAACCAATTAGAAGAATTACAAGTGTCTGAGTGAAATATGTAATGTTGTCGATCAAGAATAAAGACGTCGAAAAACTTGTCAATATCATTCACTCTAAAATTCAAAGCAAGGCCCTTAACTTTAAGTTCGTCAACCCTGCTGTGGAAGCAGATGAAGCAGTAAAAATACAATAGAGTTTCTTAATTGCTTGTATATAACAGCACGTAGACTTTGAGGAGTTTGTTAAAAGCTTACTGCTGCTGTATTCACGATATTAAATGTTACACTCAGAACTTAATAGCCTATGGACCGCGGTCTAGCAATTACCACAATAGCACTTTCAAGCTCACTCAATGTTTTTAGAAGTGTCCGCACAAACCTTTTATAAAAGCTTGCATAATGAAACAAGACAAGTGCGCCGCCAAATTCCATGAAGACCACAGGCGGTACCGGTGCAACAAAACACTCCTGCACATTGCGTGAAGCGGTCACACCAAGGGTATGGAAGAGGAATTTACAGGCAAGTCGTCAATGAAACAGGATACTCAGTGTAGTGACTTTGGACATACGTTAGAAGCAATGACCGCAAACACCTTGGTGCTCAATTTTGTTCGCACTTCTTTTGAGTCACCACCGTGCGCTTGCGAAAGAGGTCACAGTAGCATATGGAAAGGTTTTTACATCTCTGTCCTCAACTTTTCGACAATACTTCGTAGCAAACGACGAAACTTGTCGGAATCGACTGTATTAAAATCATCCAGTTAATAAGAAACAAGTGAACACAATGTCATGGTTGTACTGTAGACGTCTCTCTGCAAATAAAATTAAAGTCTGGAGATAAATAAACTTAGCAAATAATGAAGCATAGCGTTCTAATGCACATAGCTCTACCAGGACTCCGGGTCCATTTGAGGCTGATTAACATACTTATACGATGCAAACCGTTATAACGTACTAAAACAATAGTTTAATTAATTTGTGCTTTATATCGTAAGCAAACCTTTGTCTAATTTAGTGTTTCGTTATGTTTTTAACAGTGTTAGATAACAATTACATTGTTTATAGCCTTAGATTTTATCAAAACCTGTCCAAAGCTGGGATATAGTCTATACATGATTACTTGTACCTATATTCCGACCTACTAAATCCGTTAAATATCAAGAAAAATTTTTCGGCTTTTCTAAGCTTGTTTTATTGTTCAAAACCGCTGTTCACCAGCGCTTGTTCGGTGTTCATACATGCGCATCAGATGTACCGTGCATCGGTCACAAAGTGTTAAATTCGCGGTTCCTATCATTTCAACCTTCCGCGTCGCCATGATTATTGCTTCTAATGTGGAGCCAAGTGACTCAAATGCATCACAAGCGATGGAAGGCTACCACAACAACAACTACAGGCACTACCTTAACACCATATACTAATAAAACATTAACCCAGTTAACATGTACATCGCCAATAGTTATGTTACTACCTGACTTCACACCATGACAGGCATTTAGCCTAGCTTGCCTAGTAAGCCTAACCCGCCGCTAGGCAAACTTTTATGTGTGAGCCGGTCCGCGATTGTCCTATGTACGGTGTAGCTTTCGTTTCCCTAGCTTGCAACCTCAACGGTGTCTTTTTATATAGTAATCAACAGGGCATCCTTTGTTGTACAATTAAAAGTTTTAATGCCACGGTCTGTTTTCTGGAATAGCTCTGAGGGCTCCTGCTAAAGGCTACCTGCTAAATTGGTGAAGCCAAACGCGGAAGAATTGCAACGCCAGATATTTTGAACTGTTCTCCGGTGTGCTCGTTCAATTTATTTTTTCCATATATTCCGGTTTGTTTCTTATACGGTAGCATATATGTTCACATCAATGTGCTAATCCTTAGATTATTTAGACCATAAGGTATTGCCGCCCGTTACCCAGACAGCCCATGGCCTGGATGTTAGCGTAGGGGTTGAGAAAAATTGCACCACGATGTAAGCGTTCACAAGTGGCGACCGTAGTGGTGTAGGTTTAGTTCAACCAACTACAAGCGTCTTGCATTACACCAATTCCACCAATACTTTGAACGACCTTGACGGTTACAGCGTTAGGCTGTTTGCAAGGCCCTAGGCTCTCTCTCGCAGACTTCTTGATGCCTAACCCTGGGGCCCAATGCAGTAGGGCATAATAACGCACGTTAACGATGAAGGTATACGTACCTACTAGACGCACGGCGGCAAGCCTTTGCGCTGTGCCGCATCTAAGTTAGTTGAGACTTGATAAACGCGCGAATTGGCATTCTCGATGCGCACCATGCTTATATACCTATAACATACGTATTACGTGGTAAGTGAAGGAGAAATCTGACAACCCTGGGTTTGCTGTAGTGAAAAGGTCAAACACCACGCATCAAGGCAGAACGCTTCCGTACGAGTAGGTAACGAAGTTACTATTGTAGCCAAAGGACATTACAACGGTTCACTGTGACTACTCGTCCTTGCTGCGTAAAAGAGTCCCCGCACTTGCATTCACCTACCTGAGGAATCAGCAGCACCTGGCATGTTTACACATTTACTTCTTTGTAGGTTTCGTCGGACTCACAGGCGTGGCTGCGGGAAAAGTGGGGGCGCAAATTTATAAGGTGGTTGCGAATGCAATCCGCCACCTATGGGGGACCCACGTCATCATTTTGGAACGTCTACAACAAAGCGGCTGAGAAAGCATTGCGGCTAGCTGAAAGGGACGCCTTAAATTACAAAATATGGAAAGTGAATGAACATTTAGACGCCCACCCGTTTTTGGTCTCCGAGAACTTGATTGCTATGGTTAGGGCGCGCATCATCAAACGTTTCCTCCACGCGCGGATAGTGTTCTTCAAAGTTGAACCCGTGACCACTTGCTTGGCACACGACTTTGGTACTGAGTTTGAAGGTAGAGTAAGGCTTGCTAATTGTTGTTTTTTTGTATGCTCATCTTTCAATATAACATCAATGTTTTTAAATGATCCAGTTATGTGTAAGTTTTGGGCAGTGTGCTAGTTTCAGTCAGACCAATGTTGTACACCTCCTCAGTGTGGAAAAACATACATTGCATCATGGTCTATAAGTTGCGCTCTATTTGTCGGACCGTACCTGAAACGGCTGTTGACATAAGGATAGGGGCTCGCCATGCATACCTGAGTGCAGGGCCACCTGCTTTTTCGTTGTGGACACGTCATGCTTGAGGAAGCGCGCTCTGTCAGAAACCGAGTTGCGGCTGGGAAATACTTTACTAACCTATCTTCTTTGTTTTCGCGGGAAGCATTGCATCCATCGATGTGCATCTGAATACATAGTTGCTACTACGGCTAAATATTGTGCTGCCGGTAAGCCTGGCACAAACTGTCGCTCTACCCCATGTGACTAAATATCCAGGTGTACAGCGATGGCCTACGTTTTCCTGGGTGTACGAATCAAAGTGGGATAGCCTTTCAGTAAATCATTTAGGTATTCACGAAACAGCAATAGCAAATTTTGACAGGTTAACTGCACAGTTTGAAGGGTACAACATAAAAGCATACGGCATATTTGAAATTGTCTATGAAGGTCCCCATGGACAGATTAGGCATTAAGATAGCAGACAGGACTTGCAATAGGGCCGCGGGTTACTCTGCGTAAACATCAAATTAGCAGAGTTGTGTTACCTACCAACGACCGCTTTGTTGATATGATGTGTTGCGGCAAACACGACTACGGCTCTGTGGTGTACACAACGCCGGTCGGGATGTCCGCAACTAATTGTACGGCGCACCAACCACGTACCAGCTGAGTAAAAAGGTAGCCAGTATTTGTTGCTTGTTGCCACATAAGCCCTGTTGTGTCCTTTGCGCCTATATCTTAAACTCATTTCTGGGCATGTTTACGTAATATCGAACGCAGATGTTACTGCAAAAGCGCAGTTTTTCAAAGTGCTACGTCGCCTCATTTCAAGGGATTTTGACCGAGATACTCCATTAGCGCACGCAGCTATGGCAATCGAGCTACCGTCTAATGCAAGCGGCTTAGGTCACCTTATGGGCCAGAAAACCATAATAAAGCGCCTTGGCTTACCGTTTCCGGTGAGACATGTGGAAGTACGTATTTATAAACGCTAGCAAAAACCGTGGAAATAAACTGTGAAAAGACGCCCGTAGTGGTATTACATACAGCAGTAGCCCTTACAAGACAGCAAGTAGTAAATGTAAGTCCAGAAATAGTTCCCATCGCAAGTTTTGATCTATCTTATTATAAGATGAGATATGGCCATTCCTGTTCCTGTTGCACAAGGAAATATAAATTACAACATAAAAAGCACATCATCCGGGGATAAAATTTGCATCGACCTTTCTTAACAACGGCAACACGGAGCGACTATACCAAAGCTTATGTAAACGGCGAGTCAGCAGTAGTGTGATATGCCTTCAGTCGAGAGTACCGAGTGCCTCCAAGTAATTCGGGTATAATCGGGCAAAGAGACCGGTGGAGCTTGAAGGCAAAACAAAGCCTTTGTAGACGGTTAGACAAAATTATCTTAACCACTTAGTAAGAACCGGTTAAGTAGAGATATATATTTACTTACTGGCAAGCAGGCAGCTTGCGTAATCGAGGCAGAAAGTGGTAAAGAGGGTTTCTCACGAGGTCCGTCCAACCGGAAGTGGGGAACAAACTAAAACGTCAGTGGTCCAATTGTTCCTCACCATCAAATGATTGCTGGCATTGACCTGAAGGATTCAACGTCACTGCCCATTCCGTAATAGTAGAATATACTAGCAGGCTTTTATGTAGGTAGTAGGGTTGTCTTTATAAGCGTTGCTATACCCCTTCTAACACACGCTACCCTCAGCGCGCACGAAATCGTTTGCCGGTTTGCACCTGTTGAAATGCACGACAGTCAAATGGCTTGGTGCTCTGGGTTTCCTTATTTGATAAGTTAAGTCAGATAATACATACTCAACTATGTACGGGCGGTGCCAGCTGTGAGGTTATTTAGACGGACGCCTGCTGGCATTCTCAGTACTCCGAGCCACACGGCGTCACCTGGCTTGAACGTACTCTCGATAGCCATGCGCTCAAAATACACATGCTGATGAATCTGTGAATCCTGCCAACGTGATTGATCCAAACATTGTGCGCGTAACTGACTGAGTGCATTCAAACTATATGAATGAATGCGACCAGTAATTCATGGTGAGCAGTGGTTGACCCATCGGTGAATGCGTCGAGGTTTAATAGGGCAGCAAACAACGACGTAAACATATTTCCCACTGTCGCTATTTAGGAACGAATTTAATAACGCTTTCAGTGCGTGATTTTACGCGCAAAAGGTTGGTTTTCTTCCGGTTGGTATGCGGTCGTTCACGTCTTTTGTATGCAGCATATTTGACCCAATTTACTCATGTACGCGATTTTGACGTTGGCTCCAGGGTCGTAGTGCAAATGGCAGGGAACCCATAGCTTGTAACCCGGGGGTTAAAGAAATTTTGCTTACGTTCCATGCGAACGCGTTTACCAAGTGTCCGTTTTAAATCGCATCTTAAATAGTCCACCATCACAGAAACGTAATGACTTCCCCCTTGGGGTCTCTGATGGAGACTATTGATGTCGATGCCTACCAGCACGTTTGGAAACACGGCCGTCGTTGGTTGTAGGGGCCCACGGCGATTGTTGACAGGTTCTTGTTCCGAGCACTATCGGTACATACCTGGCAGTAGATCGCAATAGTACGTCTCAAGTGTGGCCACCAACACCGACGACGAATTGTCTTTTTCAGCTTATCTGGTCCTGCATGGCCCAGTTGTTCCTTACTCATTCGCAACGCTTCCTGAGTTGCCATCATGAGAACTGTTATCTTAGGCAGATACGCCGGCCCAATTTAGAAGTATATAATGCCATCAGCTACGCGAAAGTGAGACTAGGGGACCAACGACATTTGGTTTCCCAAGTGGCACTAGGGTGCTCTTGACTTGTGGGTCTGCCAGCGCCTCGTGAGATGCGACCGTATAGCAAACTGAACTCAAAGTCGTTTGACTGTATTCGAGTCCCAGGAACGGGCTCATGAGCATTGAGATTGACGGGGACATACATTGCGTCATACTTGATGGACACGCGTTATAAGTAGAAGTTCAGTAGCGCGAGCCTTAGCGGTAAAACGAAAATGGTAACAATTGTTTTACCTAAACCGATTCGTACTTGTTCCAAGAACAGGAACCTGTTTCACAGATTCTGTAATTAAATTAAGTTTTAAGGTTTAACGAATGGAAAAGGTTACTATTTCATGCGACTCATGAAAACTCGGAATTTCCCTTGGCATTTATTTCGCGTAGACTGCCTACGTTGTTTTGGCCGTGTGCTAGCTGGGTAACATTGCATCTACTTAAGTCCCATTTTTCTGGGACATCGAACCCTTTCGTCGTTAGCTCATCTTGAAGCAGAGGTTTATAGCCACAGAATCACTTCAGTCTACGATGGGTGCAACAAGTTAGGGTTCTATCCCTTCAAATGGTTATTGTGAGGAAAGCGCTATTCTGGCAGTGCATGCTGGCTCCCGTGGTTTCTCCAGACTATGCTACAAGTTTAGCTATGACTTTGAAATGTCCGAGCTGCACTAAACTTGTGATCTTGCGATCGATAGCCCTACCGTGCCCTGAGTGTGATAGTCTGATGCATATTGCCTAGCCCAGCCAGCACAAGGCGAAAAATCGTAGCCATTCTACGCTAAATATTGGCCAAGTGCCATACCAAACTATAAGCCATAAAGTGAAATTAAATCATGAGGCGCCACAAGTAATACAATTTTCTACTTCATAAATAATATTGATCGGTTTTATGCTAGTTTCCGTGCAGATGGTGTCCGTTCTTGGACCAACGAGATTTCTTCCCGACAAACTTGGCTTCGCTGAAGCGGGGTTGTCTCCGGATTTCATGGACGGTGAAGTACGCTTGCCTAGCTACACACGGCTCGTGACTGGTTGCACCGTTGTTTGTCAAGGTGGAGACTTTGTACTTTATTTGAGCTGTAAAGTATCTGTTTGATGAGTTGCGCATTTCAGTCATCTGGTCAGGCTGTTATCGGCCTATCGGCCGTTGTGTGCACTTCCTCTATCCTGGTTACAGTAATACTGATATACAGGAGTCCAGGAAGTTCCTTCAGATTTATTAACTTTATTTGCACTTGCATTTCGGATCGGTGCTTAGTGCTAAGGGATTATAACCTCACGGAAGTCCGTTGGACCGATGTGTTTTGCAATTCGCGGTCAGGAACACCCGGTGCACACTTTATCGAACTGACGTTCTAGGTGCCATTGTACCAGTTTGTGGACTTCTACACTAGGTATATGGACAACAAAATACCATCTACTTTAGACCTGGTTTCCCCTATGTCCCTCGACTCCTTGACTGACGTTCCGTACGGTACACCTTTAGAGTCCAATGTTCACGCGTGAATGGATTTAGGGCGTGCTCTTTCAAGCAACCAACAGACTGCCGTGGAGTTACTTCCAAGTATTTGGCGGGCGAACTTTTGTGCAACGTTAACTAAGGTTTCGTTGTTAAACTGTGAGGTCTCGATGACCGACTCTGTCACGTTAGCCTAGGATAAATTTAAGGAGTGCCTTTCAGAGGTTTCCACTCCCTATACCCCACTGGTAAGGAAAAGAGGGTTACGAGCACGACCTCCATGGATAGATATCACAGTCAGTTTCCTATACCAGAAAGAGTGTAGATGCTAGCTGTGGTAGTGCGTACGCGCGGGCCTTTCCACGACCGCACTTCGTAGCTTGTGATTGGATGCCTGTCCGTTCGCGATCAATACCAGTGTTGTTT